>JAVTVJ010002932.1:0-122024 GCA_034509425.1 Eopsaltria australis | reverse complement strand
GCAGCCGCTCGTCGCCGCCATGAACGTCGGGCAGGCCGCGAGGGAGGAGGCGGACGCCGCCGCCGCGTCGCCGGCACTGCCCAGGGTGCTCTCGGCGCTGTTTTACGGGACGTGCTCCTTCCTCATCGTGCTGGTCAACAAGGCGCTCCTCAGCGCCTACAGGTGAGCGCTGGGGCAGAGCGGGGCCGGCCCCCCCGCCTGCGGGTGCTGGTGCGGCGGTACCAGGCGGTGCCAGGCTGTCCCTGCCAGCCTGTCCCTGCCCGGCAGAGAAGTGGTCCCGCTCCTGTTCCCCTTCCCTTTGGCGTGACCCACGGGAGACCGTGCCGCTCGGATCCCGGGCAGCCAGCTGGTGGGTAATGCAGCCGGGCCGGTTTCTCCAGTTTTAGACCGCACTTGTGCCCAGTATGTACCAGTTCTGCAGCACCGCCCGACGGCAGACGCAGCTCCGACAGTGACGGGCTTTTCCTCGGGAGCTTTTCGCTATTCCCAAGGGATCGCACCACGTCAGACACCCCTGAGGGAAACAGCGTATCCCATAACTGCTCCTGTCGAACAGTGTCTTCCTTCCAGCATCTTTCTTTTACGGGGTAGTCAGGAATGAAAAGTGAACCTTGTAAAATGGCTTAATCATAGAAACACTGAAAGAGTCCGTCTTTGAGTTGACGGCGCTAATTCCCATATCGGATCACAGCGATAGCATCTTCTACCATTGTGTAAAGCAACTGCATTAACTGCAAACCTCTTACACTTTGCATTTTACTCTTAGTCTTGCAGCTGTGGGAAATTGAGGAACTTAAGCATTCATCTCCAAGTCATACTTCTCCAATCTAGACTTGTAATTGTTGGACTTTGATGATCCTTGTGGATCCCTTCTGACTCAGGATGTACTATGATTCTATGGTTGTCCTGTGACTGCTATTTTTCTCACCATTAGTATGTTTTACTTAAAATCTTTGTTCTGTTTCTGCTGTAGTTTAGCTCATCTTGAATCAAAATAAGAAAAAGAAAAACCAAAATGAAAAGAAAGTTAAAAAGCTAAACCTGCTGACATTTTCTAACATTCAGTGCTATTTGAGCATACAGCAACTGTATTTAATATATCTCATGAATTATACATGATGCAAATTGAGATTTTGGTTTATAATGGTTTTTATCCTACAGACTGCAGCTCCCTGCCAGTCCCTGGCATACATTTAGCACATCTGTGTGAGATAATTGACTACAGTATGTCCATCAGTAAGCCTGAGTTTTGTATTAAGACCTTACAGCATTGCTGGAAATATTTAGGCCTCTGCAAATCACAAATATCTGGAGAAATCTGTGTAGTTACAGATGGGCAAACTCTCCATCTTTATATGGAGTAGCTGTAAATACCAAACAAAAGGCAGTTTAGGTGTCACATGATTATAAATGGAAGTCCTGTTGTTTCTGATGCTTTTCTTGCCCCTGATTACCTCCGTTTCCCTGAATCTCTTTTGCTATCAGTTAGTTGCTCCTAACTCTGTGTTAGGAGTGTAATGCTCTTATGGCAGTCCTGCTGTGATTCAGTGTGTTAATTCTTTTGTCAATGCTTTGTTCCCATCCCAGTTGTGTTAATTTGAGATGTACATTTCTCACCACACCAAGTAGGAGTACAGCAGTTTCTGCAAATGTCATGAAGTTCAACAGGGCCAAGTATGAGGTCCTGCACCTGCATCAAGGCAATCCCAGGCACAAATATCGTCTGAACAGAGAATGGGTTGAGACTAGCCCTGGGGAGAAAGACTTGGGGGTGTTTTTGGACAAAAAGCTGAATATGAACCAGCACTGTGTGCTTGCGGCTCAGAAAGCCAACCACCTGGGCTGTATCAGAAGAGGTATGGCCAGCAGGGCAAGGGAGGGGATTCTGCCCCTCTGCTCTGGTGAGACCTGGGCCCCCAACACAAAGAAGACATGGACCTGTTGGAACAAGTCCAGAGGAGGACACCAAACTGATCACAGGACGGCAGTGCCTCTCCTGTGAAGACAGACTGAGAGAGACAGGGTTGCTCAGCCTGGAGAAGATTCCAGGAAGACCTTATTGTGGCTTTTGAGTACCTAAAGGGAAGAGCTTGAGAAGAACTTTCCAGAAGGCCATGTAGTGATAGGACAAAGGGAAATGGCCTTAAGCTGAAAGAGGGCAGGTCTACATTGATATTAGGAAGAAATTCTTTACTGTGAGAGTGGTGAGGCCAGACAGGTTATGGACTCCCCATCCCTAGAAGTGCTCAAGACCAGTCTGGATGGGGCTTTGAGCACCTGGAGTAGTGGAAGGTGTCGCTGCCCATGGCAGGGGGTTTGGAACTAGATGATCTTTAAGATCCCTTCCACCCTAAACCTTTCTATGATTCTATCCATGCTTTCAGCTAAAGCCAACCAAAGGGTTATTATAGGAATGTAGCTGGTTCTACATTTCCCTAAGAACTTGATTTTCACAAAAACATACTGCTAGTGTGTTTGGACTGGAGAGATAAGCTTCCACATTAGAGCAAGTGCAAGAGGTCTAAGTTACTATCCCACATCAGGATGCAAAATGTATTTGTGGGACTACTCAAGAAATGACACATTAAGAGTTCTCGCTTACGAGTATTCCCCAAACAACTCACAGTTCAGAATTGATCAACTGTGCATGGGCTGTGTTATTTGGGCTGCAGAAATAAAATATTACTAATACAGTAAGTGTAGTCCTGAGCTCTTCTGAAACACAGGCCAGTCATCCTCATGTTTAATTGTTGACTTTGATATTAAAATTTAAGTTTTTTATTTTTCATAATTATTTCTTTCCATTCCTCAGTACTAAATATCTGTTCATGCTTTTCAGCTTTCCATCACCAATGTTTCTTGGAATTGGACAGGTATGTTCACAAGCAAAGCATACTAAAAGTATTCACTATTTTGTAAGTTAAACTAATGATAATAGGGGTAGATTTTAGGGGGCAAAATCACGGTTATAGTGAACTGCTTGTCTTCTGGATTAGATACACTATAAGAAACTGTAATTTGTTTCATTGAAAACAGGCAGCTTTGAGCTTGAGTCAAAATTATTGCCTGGAGAGAGTAATGTAAAAGACTGGAATGCTATTTCTTTCTCCTTGTGAAGTTCAGTAATCAAGAGATCTGACCTTCAAATCTGTCCAGTTTTGTTCTAGGAAGTGCATACATTCTCTGAGAGTCCTTGAACCTTTGTGGACTATATGCAGAGATATTGCCCCTGTTTGTAGGCAAACCATGTATTTCCTCCTAAATCTCTCCCCATTTCCCAGCAGTTTTCCAATAGGGCCAGTGCAAAAGTTTGATTCTTTGTTACTTTTTTTGCCCGTGGGTAAGTTGCAGTATTGGAGCAGAAATGGTTTTTGTTATTGTTGATAGGAGGCATCGTAGCAAAACCAAAGTTCAAATATTTGTGGACTGGGTCCATAAAGAATGCATCACTGCAAAGGGATCACTGATAAAGATTGGGCCTTGAAGCAGATGTTGTTTAGGCAGATACATTTTATAGAGAACTTGCTTTCTGCCAAGGTTGCACAGCAGGGGCTAGTGAGGAAGAATTGAAAACAGTCTGACATCTCTGCTGTTGGGTGCTAGAGAGAGTAAAATGTCTTGTAAAATCTTTCTGATGTGAGAGAGAGAGAGAGTTTTATACATCCAGACTGCTCAAGGATCATGTTTCAGTGAAAGACTAGAAAATGTGGCAATAATTCATGTCTTGGTGCAGCTTTTTTCTTTGCAGAACATAAAACTTAATGGCATTCCTGTTTTTTTGTTGACTGATCCTTCCAGGATTTTCCTGAACACTTTGTGAAGTACATGTGATATGATATAATGCTTAAGTCTGCAGAAGATGACTCCACCTCATCCTCTAGATAGTCAATTACTGTATTTTTGTATTAGGAAAATTTCACCCTTTTTTTTTACTCCCCGGGGACAGCATTAACACTAATGGTGTGTGATTGCTCAGATATTCTTCTTCATTCTGTCTACATCTCCACTATTTCTTCCTCATGTTATCAACAGACTGATCAATGCCCAGGCTCCATCTTGCATTACCAAAAAGAAAACTTTAGGAGTGATTCTGCAGACTAAACAATCCTCTGAGTAAAAATTTCATGGTTTATCTGGGATCATGTTCTATTTTATTTTCTCAGCTCCTTCTTGGCATTCATTGTTCCACAGAGTGCCACTAATTTTCTTTGAGATAGTGAAGTATATGTGTTTTACTTTTAAATAAATAGCTGGAAAAATTGATAAGAGTAAAATTATTTCAATTTGTTAATTGCATTCTGTGCTTTTCTTCTAGAGAAATATGTAAAACCTAGCATTTGTCAAATGCATATAAAGATTTTGTCTTTGAAGCAGTTTTTTCATTCATACATTACAATTTTGCTCCTATGTGATTTTTCATTTTTTCTTTTTGTTTAGATGGCAGCCACTATACTTATCTTGTATGTGTCAAAACTAAATAAGATTGTTCACTTCCCTGATTTTGACAAAAGTATACCTGTGAAGGTAAGGATCACATATGTCCTGGTATTAATAGGAAAGAATTACTTCTTATAGTAACATTCTTTCTCTCAGAGATAAGAAAAACGTTTGCATTTCTTTTTCAAATGGGATTATTTGTATCATTGTTTCATTTAAAAATGTATTTGGTAATTTTAATTTCTCTTCAGTATTCTGGTTTGCTTAGGCTGTAGAGATAAACTCTCTTTGCAGAGGAATCTGGTGCCATTTTGTTATGCAGCACATGGGAAGGGTGCTTTACCTTCATACAACTGGATGAACTCTTTCATATTCCTGAAGGGTTTCTCTGGATATAGCTCTCTGTGGGATCAATGGGAGATATGTGTTTGTGAAAGACTTTTTAACACAGCATGAAGGGAGAAAGGCTGCTTGGAAATATGAATGGAACATGTGATAAAATAACAGAAAAATAATGTTATAGATGAGAAACTGGAGCAACAGTTGACTCCCTGTATAAGATTTATGTTCCATAGGAGGGGCTAAAATAATGCCCACTGAAAATGCTGTAGGTGGCAACTAACTGCATTATACAGACCTTAAATGTGTTTTCTAATGAGGCAGGACAGAACAAATGTGAGAGGATCTCCTCGGTTTGGGAACTAGGATGTGAATTGACTGCAGCAATGATCCTTGAAGACTTTTGCATCTATTCAATGTTGCTGGACTGTTTCTGGATGTGTTAGCCTGTGTGTTTATGCCTTATTGCAGGGTATCAGTCGTGTTTGCTCCGGGACACAGGGAGTGTTCCCAGCCCTGCTGCAGGGCTCGGATAATATGGTTTTTCAGGTCCACATCTTTACTGCAGAATCTTGTCTTACTATCAGTATGAGGTTTACAATGGATGTCTCACAGATATGTTTATTCTTAATGCATGTTGAGATCACTGGCATTTCTACATGTACAAGTCTTGGAGGAAAATCTGTGGTATTGTTCATAAAATGGACAATCCTTCTTTATTCCAGAACAAGAAAGAAGGTTTCCCAGTTGGTTGCTTTGAGTTCCATGTATAAACAACTTTTTGAGACCTTGAGAAATTTCTTCCCTCCATCCCCTCCCAGCTCCCTCTCTGCTGTTGTCTTCACTTTAACTTAAGAACAAAGGCATTAAAGAAATACAGCACTAATTTTCTTTATCCTAATAATATCTGTTGTTTGGAAGACTTTGCTGGATGGGCTGGGAGCAGTCAGCATTTTAGCACCTAGGACTTGCATATTGTTTGTAGTGCTGAATTTGACTAGTCATAGTGAATCAGCTGGATTGCTTATTGTTGATTTCTCTACTTTTTAAGGAACCCTCAGGCCAGCTCCTTATCCTTTTGTCAACTTTTACTTTGACACTAAGATAATCATTACTTTTCACTCCTCAACTGGTTTTTGTCTTCGGTGCTTTCAGCCAGAGTTTTAAAGCAGAGGAATGCTTATTTTAGTTACAAAGCTTTGACGTTCCTGGCCTTTTTAAAGTAAATGATTCACTGATCTCTGCTGTTGTGCTGGATGTTGTAATTTTTTCTTTACAATGAAATGAATTTGAGAGGAAAGATAATATAATGTCTGCTTTGTTTTCATCCTGTAAATTAAATGAACCAAAATGTTCTAAATAAAAGTCTGCAGATGACATAGAGCATTACAAAAATCTTGCAAACTTATGTTGACAGGGTGAATATTTATTGTTACTCATACTCCTGCTTTCTTTACAGTCCTGTTTACTTTTACTGTGATTTAAAAGTTAACTTGAGGTGACTATCAGTTAACTTTTACTTCACTTTTTTTCTCTCTTGCTGTGAAAGAAATGCAGACTTTTCAACATAAATAAAATACACCCCACTCCTCTGTATGCTTTTCCAGCAGACAAAGTTTTAAGAATGCGTAGCCTTCAACAAACACAGTGTCCCCTAAAGTGTTCCTGTATAGAACCAAGTGCAACTATTACACATTTCAATAGAGGATCTGTTATGTCTTTCTGCCATTTCAGCCCCTCTTGACTGATAGTGAATGGGACCAAATGTACACACTGCCTTTGTCCCCGTTGATTACTTTGGTTGGTTTAAATCTGCGAATTTCAACCTTACCTGTTCTGTGATACTGTAATTTTTTCTGTAACAGGAAAATTAATGGCTTTGAGTTGCAGCTGATTATTATAGGAGTCCATGTCTTCTTGTACATTTTCTTAAGGCTCTGAAGTTCTGTTATTGTTTCTCTGTATTGTGTTATGGACCATATGTTTCTGTGTCAGTCTCTTTGATAGAGGAAAAGTTTAACTTGTAACTACTTACCTTTCTAGTATCTCACATAGCATAATGTTCTGGGTAGATCTAAAATGTTGCAACTTCCAGCTATATTAATATATGTGGAATATATAGAAAAGCACAGCATACTTACAGTTTGTTAACTTTTTTATTTTACCTCTTCACTTGCTTATTTAGCTACTGTTGTTAATATTACTTTTATACCTAAAATTAAATGTTAAAATGGATATTAATCTGAGGATTATAGTAACTAGAATAAAACTGATTAACATTTACTCTAAGTGGATTCTAAGTCTCATTAGTGGTAGATTGCAACTCTTTTAATGACATCAGTGAAGCTGTGACCAGTCACATAAATGAGGGCTGCAGATGAGTGTGCAGCATAGTTACATTTTTTTCCTCTTAAAAAAACCTCTTTGTTCATAAAAGTACATCTGATGTGACAGGTATCAAATTCTATCAAGTAAAGTTTCTAAACAGTACTTCTAAACATAATAATCTGAGTTGTGCTTTTAATTTTATCACAGTTGTTTCCTCTGCCTCTGATTTATGTTGGAAACCACTTAAGTGGATTATCAAGTACCAGCAAACTCAGGTACAGTAAGTAGAAGTTATAAATAGACTGTTTGGATTTTAGCCTTTTCTCTTGTGGTGTGAAAAAGAAACTCTAAAGAAGAGCATTGTCTAGAGTCTTAAATTCATGTGGTGTATGTCTGCCCGTCTAAATCCCTGGTACTGTTATGAAATTCTTACCCAAA
This sequence comes from Eopsaltria australis, assembly GCA_034509425.1. NCBI lineage: Eukaryota > Metazoa > Chordata > Aves > Passeriformes > Petroicidae > Eopsaltria > Eopsaltria australis. The sequence goes on along the minus strand of JAVTVJ010002932.1, from coordinate 114,482 downwards.
CATTTGATCAGTTTATAAGTTGTCTGCTTCCTTTAAGGGGAGCTAAGTCAGGCCTGTACTGACATGAAATCACAATACTCGCATGTGACCGTGGAAGTGCTTACACTTTCGCCTCATGCCTAAGCGTCCAGCTTTTCCTGGGTGTCTTAACCAGAGAGCTGGAAAACTGTAAGATGTTTCTGAAGGAAGAAGCATAAGGAAAATATTTGTACCATGATGTCATGGCAGATATTTAGGAATCACCAAGAGATGAAAAAACTGCTGTGTAGTGGGGTGGTGGTGGCAGCCCAGCCTGCAGAGCGCCAAAAGCAGGTTGTCAAGGAGCACTGCTGAAGGGTGCCTTGATTTCCATGTGCCTGTAAGCATCGACCCATGAGAGTTGCTTCTATGCTAGTGCTATAAAGGTGTAAGTAATGTAGACATGTGCTGTAATAGAATGAATTATGGTATTTTCTGTGGAAGAGGAGCACAGAAGCATGATGGCTGCACCAGGACTGGAGGATACAGCACTACCATTGTGGTGTTTTCTTTATGTCATTGCCGGCTCCTGAGGGTTTGGTACTAAACCAAACTAAACCAAAACAGAATTTTGCAGGTTTGTGTGCATTTTGTAACTATGAGACAGATGCTAGGAAAGAAAATAGAATCACAGAATCATAGAATTGTCAAGGTTGGAAAAGATCTTTAAGATCATCCAGTCCAACTGTCAACTGAGCACTACCACTGTAACCCTGGACCAGTAACCGTGTTATCCAATGCCAGATCCAAGCACCCTCAGGGATAGTGACAGCACCACTTCCCTGGACAACCCACTCTAATGCCTGACCATCCTAACAGTGACAATCTTTTCTAATATCTAGTCTGAATCTCCCCTGTCTCAGCTGAAGACTGTTTGTTCTGGTGCTCTCACTGCAGGCACAGTAGAAGAGACCTGCCCTCACCTCAGCACACCTTTCTTTCAGGGAGTTGTAGAGAGTGATGAGGTCCCTCAATATATTAGTTTTAATCTGTTTGCATTTCTTTTTATTTATAGAATTAATGTTCTCTAGCTATGCACACTAAATGCCTGATTCTGCAACTCTTTGTTGAATGTGTTCACAAGTTGTTCCACTGAAATAGACATAAAGACTTAGGCAGTACTGTACCTAGTAGCACTTCAGCCATTGTGAATATGAAAGTAGTCTCAAAACTGTAAAAGTTGGCTTTTTCTTTTCCTTTTCTCTGACTGTAAATTTAAGTGTTTAGTAGGGTATATAAATGCACCTTCTCCCTCTCCTGTGGCTGGTATACCTCTTTTAGGTGTATTAGTTGTAACTAATTTTTATAGTAGAAACTTTAAAATGCCTGGAGTGTTTCTACCATTAACATTTTGTTACATTGCATTTTGTTATAATATATGACACTTGTTTATATTGTTGAATTCTCCACCTTGTTAGGGTTGTCTGGAAGGTGTAGATGATCCTGTGCATAAATTCAAAATGTCTGTTGTAAAGTTATTAAACATTGTGCTAGGAATTGTACCATTTATTTATGCAATTGTTAATAGCTATCTTAAGCAGAGGATTAATTGGTCCATATGACCATGCATTTACAAAGTGTCAGATGCAAGTGTTATCTCACCCAGAAAGGTTTCCAACTGCATTACTTCACGAAGATCAACAATATGTTGCTAAAAGTAGCAGTTGGTTTGGTAGTTGCGTCTGGTGCCACCTTTCATGTTTCTTGTATTTCCTCTAATTTTTTGGCCACGGATTTATTTTACTTTTTTCAAAGTACAGCTTGTTTACATGTTTGCTTTGTATTTTATTTCTGTTACATGTTTTCAGAGACAGGTTTATTGTCTCTTCTGTTAAGTTTACAATAGAAATAATTTTTATTTAACTCTGCCTATGAACTTTGGAGAAAGAATTATTTCATAAGGGTTATGCTAGGTACAGAACACCTACTATATTCCATTTCAGTAATGTAGAGGGATCTTCAGAACATAGCGAGTTGCACTCATTTACAAGTTGGCAAAGCTTGTTATCTTTCAATGATTTGGTTGTCTAATGTGCATCTTATGTCAGACTGACATTTTTATATATGTACTAAATGATTTGGTAGTTGTTTTGCCTTCTTGTTTGTGGACTGGTTAGTAAATCCCCTGGTTAGTAAAATAAGAATTAGAATATAAGAATGCTATTAATCTGATACTATGCTTGGATTTTTATTTTGTTTTTTTGACAGTTTGCCGATGTTTACAGTGCTCAGGAAGTTTACCATTCCACTTACTTTACTGCTGGAAATCATCATACTTGGGTGATCCTTTTTGTTTGTTTTTGGGGTTGTTTTGTTCTGTTTTTTTTCTCTTTTTTTTCATTTAAGATACCTTTATTTTAGATCATATCAAATGGATTACTTGTGTCATCTCCTCAGAATATTGAATCAGTGATTTTTACTTACAAATAGAGGAAGCAAAGAAAGTGATTTGTGCAGCTTTTTTGAAGGCGTAGATATACACATTTTAGTGAAGAGAGGGAAAAAATCAGCTTGCTTGATTTTCAAATCTCATTCTCTGTACTGTTGCACGAGTTTCAGGTCAGCAGACACAACTCAGACAGTTTCAGTGGTTATGTTTGTGTCTTGTCTTGGAGGCTCCTAAGCTGCAAACTGCTTCAAACAGACAGGTCCTTATGTCTCCAAACAGTGCTGAAAGCATGGCAGTCTGCTTATGTGGAGTAGCTGTCTGGGCCAAGTCTGAAAACATACCAGGTTAATGAAGCAAAATGGTATCTACCAGTTGTTAGATCAGAGAATTCCTTACTTACGGACACCTAGGTTATTTTTAATGAGAAATTAAGAAGGATATGCTAGCTGCTCAGGATCTCTAGTTTCAGTAGCACTGAGATGGAGGAACAGGAATATAAATTCATCATACTTTGTCTAGAACTTCACAGTTCTATCCACATGGCTGGTGCAGGACTCACAAGATGAACTCACAAGGAGAAAACCAGCTTGCTGAAGCTTAACCCAGGCAACACGAGAGTGATTGCCCGGGGAAAGCTTTCAAAAAGCCCCCAGGTAAACTGTCATCTCCTTTTGCCTGAAGCAGCAGCTGATTGGTCAATGTGATTCATATTTGGAGGTGCTCTGGAATTCTTTTGTAGATTTAAGTTCTCCCAGGGAAAGCAAAACTTGCTGTCTTCTGTTGGTCTGAAGACTCCCACAAGCAAGTGAAAATAAAATATGAGCCTATGAGATTATTATAAGTGCTCAGCTGGAGAACAGCAATGTGATCTATGAGTGCAAGCAACATCCTAGCCAAAGGAAAGCTTAGGGGCTGTATTGGTACAGACAGACACAGTGTATTTCCTCAGCACTGAAAATGAAAGGACTCCAGAGAGCCTATGCAGGCTTATGCCAGGATTTTTGAAACAATCAAGGTCTGGGTTGTTACTCTTGAGAGTCATTATGATCACAGCCTAATTTATATGGAGTCTGCTCAGCACTTTATTGTTGGGACAGTGGTCCACAGATGCGCTCCTTTACACACAGGATTTCTCCAACAGCATTTCTTCAAGAGCATTGTACATTTTGTTTTGATGGATCTTTTCTTGACAGAATAAGAACTAGGGGAATATCTGTAAGGCATGTTGCAGTATGGTGCAAAAAATGAGTACTTAAGATATTTCCAAATAAAGTAGTGTAGATAAAATAAACCAGAATAGTTTTACAGTATGTTTTTCACTACTCTGTGGCAGCACTGATGTGGTGGTGAAGAGTGTCATAAGCTCCATGTTTTCCCTTTCAAGTACAAAGTTTCAGTTTGAGTTCAAAATAAGTATCTATTTGAAAATAATCCAGACAATGTGCTGTATGGCATCTTCCTCAACAAAGGCAATATGAAAAACTACATGAGAGTTGTACACTGATTTTCCTTTATTGAACCACTGGAAGACACAGACGTATGTCTGTTATGAATATCAATAAACATTAAATGTTTGAGTCAGTGCTGTCACTTTAAACTGTAATCTTTACTTTTATAATTGTCTAGTAACAGAGTGCTCACAGTGCTTTTTCAATCTGCAGTCTCAGGGACAAGGTCTGACAGCGTGGCACATGGGCAATCACGTTTCTGTAAGGCTGTCAAGACTTTGCCCTCCTGTTAAATGTTCTGTGATTATTAATTGCTTTGAAACTTTTCAGGCAGATAGCCATTTAATATCTGCTTCAAATAATGAAAATATGAACTGTTTTAATTTTTGCCTACAGGAAACGGTACCCACTGAATATTATAGTCAGCGTATTTGCCATCATTCTTGGGGCTTTCATAGCTGCTGGGTAAGGTTTTAATTTCTTATATGAAGCCATATTATGAGGTGAGGGACAGCAGGAGGATTTTTTTCCTTGTTTAGTTCCAAGTAAACCTAAGTTGAGATCAGTTACTCTGGATAAAGTTGATTTGGAAAATCTCTCTAATGACATCACTGGGAGGTGCAGTACACAAAGGAAAAAATCTAATTCCTGCTGGCAGTCTTTGGGTGTGTCTTTTTCCACCTCTAGGTTTTCCATGTTTGCAGGATCATAAATGAAGCAAGTTAAAACTGTGTGATGAATGTTGCTTTTATTTCATGGTATCAGTCTATTTTAATAATCTTGGAAAAGTATATACTTGTTCTGGATTGAAGTACTTATATTTTGGTTGTCAAATATGGAGTTAGGCATTGTGTATTTTTTTAGTAATAAAAATCCCACTTTTTTTTTAGTAAGTTCCATTTTGAGATAATGTTCACAAAGCACTCATATGCTGTTATCCTCTGTTTTCTGTCTGAACATTCCTTTATCTAACTGGAAGGGTAACGTTTTATTTGTTTGTTTCCTGGCTTTGCTATCAGCAAGGGTAAATAATTGCTATGTGATGTAACCCAGATAGAGCCATGTCCTATTAAATGAATTACCTTGTATTGATGAGGTAACTAGTCAAAACAGAAAGGATAACAATATGTCTGGTCTGACTGTAAAAAACAGTCAGATTCCCTACCCACTTTTTGTAATAAAAAAAATAGGTAGGTACACTCAGTTATTATTGGACTGGTTGTCAGGGTTGAGATGGGTGGAATTTTTCTCTGAAAGTAAATTGAACATTTCCTGCCACTTTCACACTGAGTACTGGGAACTCTCTGGTGTCTCATTTGTGATGGTCCTGTGACTGGAGAAATGTAAAGTACTTTGACCTTCAAAGAAGGCTTGAAGCAAAACCTATGACTGGCTAGAATTCACAGGATTTGCATACCCTCATTTACAATATTCATCTTGGAAAGCAAGTTTATGCAATGCATTGCATATTTTTTGCTTATTTACAATACAATATTTCTTTCCCAGGTCTGATCTGTCTTTCAATCTGGAAGGCTACATCTTTGTGTTGCTAAATGATATCTTCACAGCAGCAAATGGAGTTTATACAAAGCAGAAAATCGATCCAAAGGTAACTGTTGGATAGTTAAATTGAATTTAGCATTATGACAATATGATAACAGTGGGCTACTTATTATATGACTTATATGTACTTACCATTATGAACTCATAAATAACTTCATTTACTTTCACATTTCAGTTGATGTATGCATTCTTGATACAGAACAGCCTGGGAAAAAATTGTTACTTGTATCTCTGGCCAGGTTTAGGTAAACAATCAGTGCATTTTCTTTTCTCCCACGTCTTTTAGGCAGAGTTTGTAATTACTAAAAAAAATAAAATAAATGCAAAGCATAAGCAAATAGTTTACCTCTAAATTTGATATATATTTTTATATAAGGAGGATGACTTTTTGACTAGAAACAGTCTTTGTGTGAGGTTTATGTAGAATAAACAGAGAACTGTCCAGCCTGAGTAATAACCACAGTAACTGTAGTCTTTTTTGGTTATCTAAAAGCAAGTCTGCAGCAAAGGCAGGTATGCAAAGGAATTAGGTGATACCTTGATATCTTGATATTTACTTATGTAAATGTTGGGCAGGCTACTCTTCAGATGCAGTGCCATGAAACATACCAAGCCATAGCAAAGAGCAGTCTTGGATAGAGGTTTGGTTTCTGACTTCTGTGGTTCACTCTGTTCAGCAGAAATATATGTCTTTTAATAATCTTAGACATCACGTCAATTCCAGACTGCAATTTTATTTATGAGCAGTACTTAACAGCCTCACAATTTTCTACAAAATGCAGGAGAAGAGATAGGCTGGAGAGATTTGCTAAGCAACATGGCTGAATCTGGAGGAAGGGAAAGCTATTTTTTCATTCTCCTAATCTTCTGCCTTTGCGTAAAGCAAGTTTACCCACAGGTTATATGGCAACCCTCAAGTTGCATAAAGTTACATCAATTGCCAGTGATTACAGTGCTCCATCTATGAGTCAGACTTCATTCATTTTCCTGTTATGTGTTTTATGGTTGATTTGCAGTAGAAGGATTGGGTAGTTCCTTGGCCAGGCAGAGACTTACATTAAGTCAACACAAAGCATTTTTAGACCAGTGCTTTTGAAAGTTCCTGGTACTATATAGAAAGTATCCAAGGTATAATAGGGCAGTAATACTCTGCTGAGTGCACAGACAAAGTGACTGAAGTGGAAATTCATCTTAATACAAAATACTGAATCCAAGGATTGCAAGGTTGTATTCTAATTTGAGATGTATTATATTCTGTTTACTCACGGACAATAATGTCAGAAGAATTGCCAGAGTAATATGTAGGATTTTGCTCCCGAATGGCTTTTAATGTCAAACACTATGTTTCATTTTTCACAGGAGTTGGGAAAATACGGTGTCCTGTTTTATAATGCTTGTTTCATGGTGATTCCAACAGTTATTATTAGCTTTTCTACTGGAGACTTTCAGCAGGCAAGTAGCAATATTGCATATCTCAGATTGATATTGTTATTTTGTTCAGATTTTATTTGGGGAGTGGGAGGGGCTTTTTGTTTGTTTCTGAAGAGGTAATCCTACCTCTGTATTAGCGATTAGTGTTTGAAAAGTGTGAATTGGACTTGCCTTTCACAGTTAAAAACTTGTGATTATTCACTTAAGGAGAAACTGAATTTATGTGATAGTCCTTGTATGAGTCTTTGTCTATGAACTTGTGTCTGGGGACTCCCAGCCAGAACAATTTGTTGAGAATCCAACTGCACTGTGTGATTTGCCACATGATCTAGGATGGGATTGCAAGTATACGGACAATTTCCAATCCTTCTCTTTCTGATGTCCAGGATAGATTTCTGTTTAGTCTCAGTCTAGTTTGGTAACCTACATTTTTCATTCTCGTAGAATGAGAACAAGACTCTCCCCAGGTAATCCTAATAGAGGATCCATAGGCAGTATGTCCTGATACATAGAGTATCAGACCAGAAGGTTTTCCTGGGTCCCTCACAGACTTTCTGAGTTGCCTTTTTCTTAATAGTAAAATGAGTCTTGTCACTCATTCCTTTCTAGAAATATTTGACATTTGCCACTGAGAATTCTTTGGAGGGTGTGATAAATAATTGCAATGTTCTGTATTGTATGTTGTGCCCTGAACTCACATGATTTTGTCATTGTGTACGTAGAATTTTGCTTTAAGCAGAAAAATCAGGATTCCCTGAAAGTGGTGGAATTAGGTCTACTGTGAATTTGAAATTTCTTTATGACATCAGTCCAGCATGACCTAGTGCCAGTTTAGGAAAATACAGCTGCTGCCCATCTTGGCAAAGGGGCCCAAGTTTGTATAACTGTAGGATTTCAGCTGCTTTTCCAGCACACAGGGTTGGGGACATTTTGGGAGACCTGGTCAGAGAAGTTTACCTTGTTGCTAGGTTTACTTCAGGGGAAAATATAGAGTGTTTTGTGCCCACTGGCTGATTTGCTGCAAACAATGCTCAGTTACCTGAAGAGAATAAATATCTATTGGAGAAATACATTGTGCTTGCTGTGCATCACATTAGTTTGGTCACTTAATAATACAAGTCCTATTAAATGATGCAGATAACTAATATCAGTGTGACACATAGAAATCAAATCACAGAGGAAACAGAGAAAATTGAAAAGTACTGATGACAAGACAGCGAATGATTGTAGATAACCCTTGTACTTAGCAGATTTTCAGACCAGTTTTGACCCTGGCAGAACTTATTGCCTTGACCCATCACAGCAGATGTCTTTTGCTGTGAAGTCAAAACATCAGTACCACGTCTGTGTGATAAGGACATGCTTCTGCTCTCCTAGCTAGTTTTGTAGTCTTGTAGAGATTGCAGTTTGTGAGTGAATGTCTGAGCTTGTCATTCCTCCTTCACCAGCTGGCTCACTGCAAGGACAGGAAAGCATGATACAATGTAAGAGGAAGAAAGCCCCAGAATGGCTCGGTTATACTCTGCAGTTTGTTGTTGCACACCAGCACAAGTCTAGCAGGGCAGAACTGCTCAAGATCCATATTACTTATTACCTCACATGGTGGGGGTTCAGCTGGCTGCAGCTCAGCATGAACTAGTGGCCTTTATTCTGTTTCTAAGGGATGTGTTCAGCCTTAGCTGAATTTGGTGCTTATGCAACAAGAGTAAACTAACCAGATTAAAATGAAGCATATCCGGGAGTTACTAGAGATGGAAAAGAATCTGTAGCATCTTAGTGTCTGTGTGGCATTGTGTGTTTGTTTGCTGCACTTCACTAGGGTGGATACTTCAAAGTGATGATTGAGCCTTTTCGTTGATTTTTTTTGTTGAGAGACCTTAGAAATGCTCAAAAATGCAGGTTGGGCCTTGAAAGCTGCTCGTGAATGAATCTGTGGTGTAGAAGAGATTTAGAGGAAAGTATTTATGTATTTGGTGTTCTGTCTGTCTCATATCAACACTATTTATTATGTGTTATTATTCACAGTGTTAGCATCTCTCAGTAAATACCAAAACACAGTTTTCTATATTGTGTTTATGTTCATTGTTTACAGTGTGCGCTTCTGTATCTGCACTGCTCTGCATGTTACAAGTATGTGTCTAGGTATCATGGGAGCTGTCATCCTGTTGTCTCTCAAGTTAGATACATTAAACTGTTTCTAGTAGTAATATAAATGGTTCATAATTTTGGTATGAATTAAATGTATGTTGTGAATTTAAATATTTTCGTATTAAGTACATTTTATATGTGTTTACAGTTGATTATATAGCACATCATTCTCTCTCTTTTTTTTTTAATAGGCAACACATTTCCAGCACTGGACAAATTTTTTATTTGTCTTTCAATTTATTCTTTCCTGCTTGTTGGGGTAAGGACAAAGGGGAATCAAGGAGGTTGTTTTCATGACAGTGTTTCAAATTGTGAATCTCAAATGTAAAACTCACTAATAAGTTATGTTAAAGTTCAAAGAAAATGGCTTTTCTCCCAGGGTTATGTCTTAACTTTTAATTATTTCTAATGGTGTAAATAAGTGTTCAGTGCTATCTGGATTTTTGACTTCATGGTACGGTACTGAACAACATGACATTTAGCTTTGTATGTTCTGTACTGTCTCTTCTGTCTGTCTCTTCCAGTCATCTAATTTTTTTGCATTTAACAGCATGTAAATCCTTGAGTACAGGAACTGTTTCAGTGTGTTTGCTCTTTAAAGCAGCTGGAAAAATGTGGGAGACTTGAAAATAACAAAACAATGCTTTGTTCCTGTTGAAATTGCAGAGTCAAAGGACGAATGAGTTGCATCCTGTTCTTCTCTTCCACATCATAACCAAGGGGTCAAACTGTCTTCAAATATTGACATATAAAAAGCACAGAGATAAGAGATGACTCTGCTAGAGCTCAAGTAGCATATTTTAACATATGTTTGGAATATTCTGTATGTGCACATCATTAACTTTAAATAGAGATTCACAGAAATTCTTTTATTAGGGTTTGAAACAGGTGGGATTATAGATCCCTGGAAAATACTGATTCAGAAAATGTTGAACATCTTGAAGTATTGCTAAACTTCTGAGCTCCCTGGGAGGAATTTATAAATTTTTTTCCTTTGTTTAGGTTTCTCTTGATGTATTCTACTGTCCTGTGCAGTCATTACAATTCTGCGCTCACAACAACAGTAGTTGGTGCCATCAAGGTGAGTTATGGAGCAGAAGAGGGAAATAAAAATGCTCAAATAGACAGGAAAGAGCATTGGCTCAGCAGTGATCTTAATTCTACTTTGAGATGGAAAGTCAAAATGAGAGCTAATACTGAGACACTGCTTATGCCAGACAAGGTCACACTGCAAAATGACCCTGTTCTCTTGCATTGAAAGTCAGATATACTCCAGAAAGCACTATTAGTATTGATCTATTTTTATTTCTCCTAGAAGAGAAACTTGAACAATTTTAATTCAGATATGTACATTTAGCCACATTTCATCAGGTACCATCCCCTGCCTCTGTTGTTTATTAGGTTATAGTGTGTTAGTCAAGATGCCCTGATGCAAATCCAGGGGAACTGCTCAGGACTAACCCGCTTTTATTTTGGGCTAAACGAATTTCCTTTGCAGCTGATACACAGGGCTTTCATAGGTACAGAATAATGATTAAGCTGAAATACAGAATATGCTTTATGGTTAAGTGCCTCAGCCTCTGTGTGAGAACTTGTGATCTAGCTGAATGGTCTATTTAATTTTGATTGGTACAAATTCTGATCAATTTGATCAACACTGAAACATGCATGTCATAAAAACTGAAACCAGTGTCCTTACAGTCTGTGTTCTTTAACCCAGTTTAATTTAAAACCATGCATCTTGCTTTGTATTGATGAGGACAGCATGTCTAGGAACATCCCTGACTTCCCATGCACTTTTTTGTAGGCCAGTTTGGAGAGAAGCACAGAACTGCAAAGGTGAAAGAGCTTTAGTAAAGATAAAACTTATGTAGCTGTGGGCAAAACACTTTGAGAATTCTAACCTAGCTTAGGCACAGAAATAACAGTCCTGAATGTGCTCCCTTCCATGACTAAGGAAAACAATACCTTAAGCATAACAAAATCTGCAAAAGGAGGCTGGTACTTCGCTTTGTACATTTTTTTCTTTTTTGAAAACTGCAAGATTAATGTAGTAGTTTTCATTCCATGGCCCTGAATGTGTTCTTTTAAATTTTCATATGTCTGCATAGCTATTTCCTTAGAAAAGTGAATTAGTTGATATTGCTTATATTCATGGAGATGAAATCTGACTTAAATAAATGCATGACCTTTGTTCCCTTTCAGAATATATCCATCGCTTACATCGGAATGTTGATTGGTGGAGATTACATATTCTCCATGTTAAACTTTGTAGGGCTAAATATTTGGTAAGTGAAACTTGAATAGCCTTTACTTACTAAAGCTGAAAATTTATCCGTGAGCTCTAGTTTTATGTTTTGTTTGATTGGACTCATTTGGATGATGCAGTTTTGAAACTACTGTCCTGAAGAAGCGCTGCCTCAGGATGTAAAGTTCATTACAGTTAGTTGTGTCATTACATGTCTGTTTTCAGATATTGAATCTTACTCTGGTAGGACCTAATTGTGGAAATATGTCTGCAGTTTTACTGTGTGGAATTGAATTGGTTTTATTTTCTTTTGTTATGAGCAGCAGTTCTGAGCTGTGAGGCTGCCAAGTAAAAGCCAAAGTGTGGTGTGGGAAGTGAGAACACTGTCTGAATGAGTTGTGCCCATTGAATATAAGTTCCAACATGAGTTGTTACTTTCTGTGCTTAGACAATCAGTTACATCTGTGTGTGTGAACCTGTGTGAGCAACTGATAATTGATCTTTGCTCAGGGCTGCTTTCTCAGATGGATTACCTAGCTCTGAGCCACTCCTAGTTTATAATAGCTGGTGCTCTTTAGCCCTTCAGAAGGAAAGGTATGACCTATGAAATGACATCTGTAACATCAGATATCTCTGACACCACTGTTCATTCTCTTTTCTTTAGTATGGCAGGAGGACTGAGATACTCATTTTTAACATTAAGAGGAAACAGCAAGCCTGCACAGCCTGGGGATGAAGAGAATGCACTTCCAGTGTCAAAAAGTTAGACAAAATGCCTGCCTTGAAAGTCTGAAGATAAAAGTTTGTTTAGCATTGCCAAGACCTTAAATAAGTACGTGCTGGAACGTATTTGGAACAACAAAAAAAAATCTACCTCAGTTGTCACAGACATGCACACAATTCAATGGTTCAGAAATATTCTTGCACACCATGTTTTTTAAACTAGTTCGATTTTAGCTTTTTTTTTACACTGCAAGCCATTTTATAGGAAGGGATTCTATGAGCAAATCTCAAGGTGTAAATTTCTGCATTTACACGTACTTCGGTGCTCTTTCAACAAGATCTTTGAGTTCTGTTTCGGTGACTGCCTGTAATTTCTCAAGGCAAAACTCCCTGTGAAGTTCGTGAGGCTTGATTCACCATTGCCTTGTGCCATATGCAATCCTTGATATCAGTGAAGAGATGAAAGATTCTAGTGGTGCAGATTGATTTCACTCATGTATTTGCTCTTGGGTAAGTGATATGGAACATATGGGGCAAAGACGATATTTGCCCCCAGATTGTTCCCTGTGTAAGTGTCAACTGAAAAATTCAGGCTATGTCCCTGTGTGCTCAGTGTAAATTGTGTAGCCATTTTCTCTCTGTGTTTTTCTCATCCTCAATCACACCATGGTGTTCTGCTGCAATTGTCACTGTTGTTATAAATGAACTCTCATAACTTTGCAGCAGATCAAGGAGAGTAGGGAAATGACAGGGGATTTTTTAATAGTTAAAGATTTTTTGTGTGTGTCTCTGTGAGCCAGTACCAACAAAGATAAATCTATTTTTGTTAAGGTACATTCTTCTTTTTATATCACGGTCCCCTCTTTCCACATTTTGTCTGTAACCACCTTGCCGCAGAGAAATGGTGCTACTATGTACAAACATAGTAGGGAAGGGAAATATAGATGTGTGGAAGACTGACTTGTGTTTAAATGAGGAGAAATGGTTAGTGTCATGTTGTGTTTTATATATACAGTAAAAGCTTATCTGGTACTAGTTTATGCTTTAAATTCTGAGCAAGGGATCATAATGAGCCTGGGGATTATTACAGTAGGCTCAGCTGGTACAGTGGTTTAGAGGCCCAGATTGTGATGGTCTGACTGATCATCTGGGACAATAACACCCTGTATCTATATTTCCTTCTCTGAAAATACTTGATTATGTTTACCTGTATCTCCGAGGATAAAGTGTTAACCTTTGAAAACGTGATAGAAGCATTGAAGTGTTGGAAGACAGCAGAGTAATTAATCTTGTTGAAGTTCTTAATTCCATGTGAGCATGAGCCAAGATTTTTGAAAATAATCAAATCAAAAGAAGATTTTGAAAGACTTTGACATGGAACCTGGGTGGCCTAATGACTTGTTTGATCCCCACTTGAATTAAAATACAGCTAAGAAAATCTGAAAAGCATTACTCTGTGTGTAGCACATCAATGACCAGTCTGAATTAGATCTAAGAAACGTGTGGGTAACTCACACCAGAAGCTTCAGGGAGTGTCTGGGCCTCCCGCTGCCTGCATGGATTTGAATGGCAAGAGAAGCAGTGACTGCAGATACTAGAAATGGCATTTAAAGGCACAGTCAAAGTGAGAAGTCTGGGCTATAAATTTTCTCACAGCTGGCTAAGAATGTGATTTTCATTTTCTATCTGCTGAAGACCTGTGGAGAGAAAGCATTGCTGCAAATATTTTTCAGTGGTCTTCTCTTTTTAAAGATTTCCTTTATGCTCAAAAAACCTTCAATATTTTTGAGTGTATTCTTTTATAAGACTCCTCTTTCTTCAGATCATCTCTACCTCTACAATTCAAATTACTGAACCTTGACTCTTGGCCATGAGACAAGGTATTGGAAGGTTTTCATTAATTATTAAATTAGTATGAGTGCCATTTGATTGCAATACTGATGAACACACAAAGGCACCTGCTAAATAAGATGTAGTTCCCAAAAAGGAACACCTAACATATGCATATAATTCATTAATATTTTGCTGTACCTTTTATAAATAAAAATATACAGATTAAAGTTTTAACAGGTGTTTTGTTTTGTTTTGGTTGGTTTTTTTGTGGATGGACACAAGTAATTGTCCCAAACACATGCACAACACAAATATTTGCTTTTTATATTAACTGCTGTAGTGTACTTAAAGTAGTTTCCTCAGTTCATTGTGTACCACAATGGAAGTGATTTTATTTAATTTATTGTTCATAGAATGTTTTTGAAGTGCTTCAGACTTAGATTTCTTGCCTGAAATACAGACCGGATAGTCATAGTCTTTGTGACTGTGTTAGTCAGAATGATTTAAAAAATAAATCTAGGAATAACAAGAAATAAATACTATCTAGAAGTACTTGCAAGTGCTTGCATACTTCCACAAAGAAACTCAGCTTCACTTACTATTTTCCTCTGTATCTGAGATACTGTTGAGTCCAGTAAATTTGCTGATTAAAATTCTGGAAATATGGGCTCAACCAGCCATAACTATCATGTTAGAATTTAGGAAATTGCATGGCTGTTTCAGCCAAAACTTAGTAATTGTGTCCTTCAGTTAATAAGATAAGAATTTAAAACTGATTTTTGTTAGGATACAGTTGGTTACTTTTCTACAGATATCTTATTAATGAAATTAAGGTTTTAAAAAATACATTCATATCGTTACAGGTGTCAGGGTGTATTTACAGGGAAACCTGTAAAGAAAAATAATTACTGGACCAGAAAACATTATTGTCCTGTACATTGATCTGTTCAGGCTCGAAATTCTATGGGGGTGTTTTAGCAGTGACCTGGCTGTAGTGAAGTGAGATTAAGTGGGAAAATGTGGTCACCCAAGGAACTTTTTACCCATTCACTCTGTGAAGTTCATGCAGTGATTCCTGTGGAAGTCAGAGCGGCAAAAAAACTTACCTCAGGAAAAAAAAACCACTTTAGTCTGGGCTTAATGAAGAATTCTTCACATTCATAAAAATGTATTAATTTTCTTCTTGTTGTCTTGGCCTAATTTACCCACGCTAGGCCCATGAAGTTCTGTAGACATATCTGAGATTCATTACCAACCACAGCAACAGAAAATGGAAATAGAACATGGAAGTCCAGCAGAGAAGACTGGCAGCTCTGAACGTTTGTGTTTTGATTCCATCATCAATTAGGATGATTTTAAAAAAATTTTTGGGGCATTAATTTAAAGGGGGTATTCAGCATTATTTTTACATGTGGGAAGCAGTGAAACCTCTTCAAATTTAAAGTATTCTAAGAATAGTAATGATTCTTTGGGCTGTTTGTGATTGTTTGTAAATACTTTTGTAAATGTAATATTCAAACCTTTTTTTTATGTGACTGGGTTTACTTGAGAGGTAATACCTGAGGGAAAAATTAAGACAGCTTTAGTGTGAAGAAACTGTGTGGTTGTTAACTAAGACAGTAAATATTTTTTAATCTTGTTACAGATGAGCTAGCTACCTTCCTTGTGATTCAGACATTGTCTTTAGCATCTGCACAATTGTGAGTTTCTGACTGAAGGTGTCAGTAATATAACATGATAATTTTTTTTTTCTGGTTTCAGTATGAATTTCTCCTAGAAACGTCTGGGCTACGATTTTACTCTTCACTGTAAGAAGTAGTGTTGATCTCTGCAGTATTCTTTTTCAAAGGTTTGGTTTAGACCCATCTCTGGTCTCTATGAATGGTAAACAATGACAATAACGTTAGTTTTTTGGGGTTGTGTAGTTTCCAGAAAAGGAGTGAGACCTTTCCTCTAAGGCCTACATAAGAAATCGTTTCATTTGGATTTTCCCAATAATTTACAAATCTGGGTGTAATGTGATGTTATTCTAATCGAAATCCTGGACATTTCCTGGAAAAATGAAATAATGGGATTTGATTAGTCTTCTCACTTCTCTGCCAAGGCTCAGAGACTAGCAGTGTGCTGGAAAGAGGCGTTTTCCAGGCAGAGAGTGTCTGATCATACACACTCACTACCTTTACTTGCCATGGAAGTGTTTGACCATCAGCTACTCAGTCTTGTTGGGGGTCTCATCTGTTTCTGTACTCTGGTAAAACGCATCGGATTTATGAAATACCTTTTCCCACATATCTGGAGTTCTTTGCCTAAGGCTTTCTTTCAGTCAATGGGAGAACAGGCAGGTAAGGGAAACTGCTTCACTTTCTACTTGTTAATTGAGTGGTGGATTGTTACATGACTAATCAGGAATGGTTTTTCTTGCATTTCTTTACCCTGTTCCTTCAGAATGAAACACAGTTTCTGACGTGTATGGTTTGCTTGATTCTATTTTCTTTTCTCCTAAAGCTTTGGGTTTATGAGCCTGAAGGTTTTGTGTACTTGGGGAGAATAGAAGACTAGTCAGACTGGTAACAGCTCACACCCTGGCATGTAGATGCAAATTCTCTCGCTGTTGCTGCTTCTGAACTTTTATCTCTGCTGCAAATGTTTTTATTTTAATAGCATTGCCCAGATCATCAGTTTCATGGGATGTGAAAGCTGATAGTTTATGTCTAGCATATGTTCTCCAGTTTTCAAAGCAACACTTCTTGTTTCTGTTGGTGTTGCTGCAATATGGGTTTTTTTGCTGACCTATCCTTAATGATATCATTAATGAACTCTATTTACTTTAGTCTAAAATCTTCAAAGGCTGCAAGTCGGCAGTGCTTTTTAAAGATAGTATGCGTTCTCATAAAATAACAAAAAACACCTTTTAACAGATGCTTTAACAAGCACCTTCTCTTCCCATTGATCATTGATGTTTTTCTTAAGCTTGTTAGACAATCAGTATAAAACAGGAATGAACAGGTGCTGCCGTTCCTGAGTTCTGTGGCTGCTGATGGTGGTGGTGGCAGCTTCTTGCTAAGAACTTACCTGCACAGGAGACTTATGCTTGATTCCTTTTTCCTGCATTAGACTTGATGGGACTAAATATATTTACTTATTAAATATGTAAAATACATTAGTTAAATATGTAATTAAATATTAAATATATGTTTAGTTACCACATCTCATAGTGGATTAATAAATTAAATCCATTCCTCTGTAGAAGACCTGCCTGAATACCAGATACTTCTAAGGCAGTGCATAGGTTTCATTTTGATTTGAGAGAGGTGAGGACCTCCCTTCTGTGTATGCGATGAGGAATGTGTGGAACTTTTTGTGTAAAATCTTTCTTTCCACATAATGTTGGAAGACTTGTTTCCTTTAATGGACCTTTATGCTGTGTTTTTGTAAACAAAGTGTTCTGGCCCCAGTAAAATTCACAAGGCTCAGATAATTTGCTGTGTCATGTGGCACATGAGATTCTGAAAATCATTTAAATTAAGGCTGGCACGTGGGAGCTTCTTTCTCAACAGACTCTGCTTTTCATCTACAGGTCAGCTAGAAAACTGAATATCCACCACTTCTTCACTGGGATCTCATTTCCCTGTGAAATAAGGGAGTAATTACTCTTCTGTTGGCAACATCTAACCATTCAAAAACACCTTGCTGTCTGTGTTTCTGGCAAGACAGAAGTCCTTAATCCACTTTTTTTTTTTTATATTGACTAATTTTTCATTTGCTGTCAAACTTGCCAGGTTTACCTTGGAACTGCTTTGGTGTTTGCTACTTCATTTCTTCTGTATTTCTAAGGTGTTAAGGATTTTTCTTTCTGTGGTTCTTCTTTGGTATTAATATGCATAGTGTCTAAAGTTCAGGGTACTTTAAAAATGCCTGCATTTGTTAATTTTCCTAGTAAGAATAAATCCAAAAGTAAACTGTGTAGTACAGCTCTGAAGGAAGAGCATTTCATAGATGGTGGCAAGTTCGATGTGACCTTTCCTTACAGACAGAAATCCTGTGTGAGAAATTGTTGTATCAGTTTCAGTTACCAGCTAGTCTTTATGTCCTACCATTCTATTACCAGCAAATAAATACAAGGCTTGCAAAACAGAACTTGTGAAAATACATATATGGAAAAAATTCTGCCAGCTCTTAGGCAATTGACTTGTTGCTTGTTATTGACACCATTAAAAATGAGAGTAATAACTACCTCCTGTACCTCATGAGCTACCTTGGGGGGAGATTTGCATTGAAGACAGAAAGTGCTGAATGAACTAAAAGATGCATAGGTCACAAGGAAAAAATTTAGAAGACTGATTCTATTCTTCAGTGGAGACATTTAGGTTGTATTGTTCAAGAAATGCAGGTGATGAAGATTAAACAATTCAGAGAGAAGAAGCTAAACCAGAGCTCCAAATGTAATCCCTATCCTTTTTGCTTTCTCCAGTGGTCACAGTGGGATTGGAAAAGCATATTCCTTCAGGGAAAATAGATTACCTACCCTTCATTTTATCTTAACAAAATGGGCACTGCTATGAGTGTCTTCAAATTAGTAAACTTACTCTAGAATTCAAAGCTATTGTGACAAACATGGTGCTAATCCTTCTCTCCTGCATAACAAGAATAGCATTAATCCGATTCTGAAAGGAAACCTGTGCTGCATTTCAGAGGAAAGTAATTTGGGCCTCAGTAGTCTCATCCAACCAGGGAACTAAAGTGAGTGATTCAAAAGAGGGCCTATTGTGTGTCCAGAGAAGGAAGTCTCCTAAGTTGTTACTTTTCTGCAATGGGCTGGTCCAGTATTAACACAAAAAAATGTAATTTTCTAACCCTTACACTTGCAAACACATTTTGAAAGTTTTATTTGGAATAACCAATAAGGGAGAAAATTGTACAAATTAATATAAACTACAAGTTATGGAAAGTATAAGGAATCCTAATGGTTTAATACAGAATCAGGAGCTCTAGGAAGCTGCAGGAGGAAGAAGATCTCTGTGCTGTCCCTGTAGCCACTGCTGTGCAGAGTCATTGCAGCAGTACCTTCCTATTCACCCATGGTAGTCAACACTGAGGGCGGGCTAGCCCTGTGCTGTGTTGTACCAGCCTTGCTATTACTGGCTGTGACTGAGCAGTACATTTTCTCCTTGGTGTCTTCTTTCTAAACTCTCCCTTTGTAGAAGCTAAATAGCAATGAATCATGAGTTGCTGTCTTCAGAGCTGAGGTGACCTGGTGACAAAGAACATCCCATAACATGCAAGACTTTAGATGTGGTGCCTTCTGCTCATAGGTTATAAAATATATTTCACAGGAAAAGAAAAAAAATTGATTTTTTAATTGATTTACAGGATTTTTGCACTAGTCTTTTCATTATGCATTATTTAAACACCTATTACCTTATGACTTCCATTACTGAGAATGGCAATACAATAACTACTTTTGAAAGAACATTGAATGTAGGAAACTCAAAGACCAATACCAGGTATTAGAATTTAACATTTGGAATAATTGTGAAAAAAATCCCATGGGAGAGAAGGGAAAATGCTGCCTCCTCTCTACTCACTGAGTTGCGGTATTAATAAACAAATGGAAAGGGTCTGACAAATATGTAGGTCAGGGGAAAAGGGAAGAGATCAATACAGGGAGAGCAGTCATCAGAAATGCCTAAACATTGTTGTCATGTCTCTGGGTGAAGTCCCCTGTTTATGCAGTTTGGTGAACTAATTTTCTGTATGAACACCTGGTGATATTTTATCCATGTGAAGGCTGCAAGAACCTGTGAATGTCTAGATTGGAGTCTCTGTCATTGTTCTGCTTCATTTGTGTTGTATGGGTTATGCAAGAGTAAAACCCATTAAAAGGCCAGCTATAATATGAATGACTGCTTCATAGCATAAGAAAGAGTAGACCAAGTGCTGTCTTTTTCTTTAAAACTTGGCTGGAGCTGGATAGATTTTGTGGAACATTTGTTCATTATTTTTGGCATTTGTGGGATGACTGAGAGTCATTTTTCTCCATGCTGAGATGTACCATCCTCTCCAGGTGGTCCCTTTGATGGAAGCTGTGCTCAGCTACTGCTCTGTGGGACAGATCCCAAGCCTGCACCACATGAGCTCATAGCTTGGCACATTATCTTGCTGGCTGAAGTAGAAGCACGCACTTGTGTGTGGCTTATAGATAAATAAATCTAATCCTGCTGTTTTAACGTTTATGTGCCTTCAGAGTTTCTGGCTCAGCATGGCTGTCTTGCTGCTCTGATGTCAGGGTACAAAATTCTCTGGTGTTCTTCTGGTGTAGGTTCCTCTGGTGTTATGTGCTAATGTGAAGGCAAGCCTTGTTTGATGGGCACGGTCTTCTAGAGTATTAGTTCTGATGTCAAGTGATGACTTTCTTTCTGATGTCCTGAGCTCAGGCATGGGCTGATAATGAGTCACAAATAATTTAAGGACTCCACATTTGGTAGCATATGCTACAAGATTCTAAGAAGAGCAGGTTTTCTGTTTTGGAAGGCTGGTGGAATGTGGTTTCCTGTGTTCCGTGCTTTATGTGGAGATGCCAGTAGGTGGTACATTGGGTAAAAATCAGCAGACTGAGGTCCAGAGAGATGTTACAATATCTACAGGTTCCGTACTCTTGTTTCCAAGGTTTATGCCTAGATACAGAACTCTGCAAATGCTCTTAAGCTCAAAAACTCCCTGGGGCTGTATGAAGAACCTGTCAGCTGTGGGGTCTCAGAGCACTACTTTGTTGATGCCAGGACACACACCTTTAGTTTCACAACCTTGTGTTGAGAGACAAGCACATACAGAACTCCAGCTTTTCCTCTTCTGAATGAATACCCAGGCTTCCCTGAAGGCTCTACATGTATTTTGAGTAGACAAGTTATTTTGAATGACTGGCCTTCCTGAGGATGAAAACCCTGACCTTTTAATTGACTGTTGTGATGTCAGAGTGCTGGTTTTTTGGATCTAGTTTGCTATACTTATTTGAAAAATCAGATTTCTGTTGCAGTTGGTCCTTGGGCTGATAAACTCACCAGACTTACAAGAAGAAACAAAAGCAAGTAATCTGTGAGCCTGCTGCTAGTCTTTCACATCTCTACTCAAGGATTAGCATTTCAGGTACTGATGTAGTCTTGTTTGTTCTGCTTTTATGGTGTAGTAACTGCAGATGTGCTTTATCATCTGTTACTGACATAGCACCTCAGACATAATGAGTTTATGGACAAGGCTGTGGCATACTCTGAGATTTATGGCTTGGTCTCTTCACATTTCTCATGTGATGTCAGGGCATAAGCAGGGGGATTTGGCTCACATGGTCACCATCCTTGTTACTGTTAATAGTTCATCACTCTGTTATAAGTCAGGCTAGTGCTTGTGTTCAATCAGTGTCTCAGCAGACAGTTTTGAGACATGCTTCATTAATCTGAAATTCATTCATATGCTAATTTAACAGCCCCTCAAATCTCAAATATTTGTTTCTTGTCCTGAAATTCTGTGTAGTATTACAGACAGTATAATACCTGTTAAATATGATCTGAGTTTTCCTGCTGTGGTTGCAAAGTATTCTATTTTCTCCACTTGATCTTGGATTTATTCCTGGAAATACTGCTATTCTCCTTGCATCGCACAGAGCATGCAGAGCTAGCAGAAAAATTGCAATATCATCCTGCCCTATCATCTCAGTTCTGTTCTGCTGGACCAAAAACAGGGTTGAAATATTTCAATCACACTTAGAATGAATGAGTCTTTGATGCATAGGGACCCTACAGTTCTGAATCCCAGTCAAATAAAAACAAAAGGTGAAACACAAATCATGTCAGTACAGTCCTAGAGAAGAGAGAAGAATCTCTTTTCTAAGAAGGAGAAAATTATGGTAGGCAGCTACAGATTCCACAAAGAATTATTAAAGATTTTAAATTATTACATCTAATGACCCATGTAGAATATAATGAATTTGTCAATGTAAATGTAGCAGCCACATGCATGGTTTGAATTTAGGACCTATCTTGCCTTTCATGAAGCTTTGTTGTTTAAAAAATCAGGTCAGACTGAGCTGTAAAAACATGCTGGAAAATGCAGAGGAACTAAATACTCATTTAATGTAGGTTTAAACTTTTTAATCATACATTTTTGAGATTCCAGAGTGCTTGAATTTTCTTTATCATTAGCTTTATTTCTGAATGCTTAGTTGTCAGGATTCATTATGGCTGGAGTTGGTAATAGTTATCTCACATTCAGGCAGACTGAGTCTCAGGAGCATTTTAGTCCTTTGCCACTGGGAGTCAGGATTTCCTAACATATGCAGCTTCCCTATACACAGTGCTGGGAGCCAGTGCTTATTCTTTACTGTGAAGGGAAATACCATTCTTTAACGTCAAAGTCTTTGTACATTAGGAAAAGTCTTTGTGCTAAAGACATCTATGCTAAAAGTTACCATCATTTGAAACATTAGGCCAGATTTAACCTTTCCTGCAGGTGGCCAGGGAATTTTAAGAACAGTTCTTTAGGTTTGCTTGAGAGTCTGTTTGTATCCCATAGCAATTACAATGTCCTACCAAGCCTGTTTCTGGAAACGATGCACATTTCCTGTGTGGGTGAGGAAGCAAAAGAGACTAGTCCGGTGTATGGCCTCCTTTTCCTTGAGAAATGTCTTATACTTCTGGTTAGTCTGGTTCACAGCAGCAAGAGAGGTTCCTCGATTTTATTAGATTGCCCTAAACATTTGCTTTTAGGTGAAATACAATGCAACCTTAGCAGTAAGAATGTTTTTATAGTTAGGTTTTAGCAGGGGGTTTTCTACCAAATGAAATACAGAGACAAAGCTGATACGATGTTGAGAAGCCTAGTGAAGCAGAAATTTTTTATTTTATGTGTGACATGGCTGGTATTTGGTCTTGGGTCTGAAGATGCAAAAATTAAAACAGTCCCTATCCAAACACCCTCAAATGACAGAAAGGAGCAAGTGACCCTGGAAATAGAGACCGTACCTCTGGTTGAAAATGCCTTGATTCAAACTCCTTACAGAAAAAGGAAAATCTACCAATATATAGACAATTATAGTTGTCTTCTTGAGAGCTTCAAGTGGAGTACTTAAAGCAGACTTAAGAAACCCCAAAGCACCCAAGTCTGTGCAGGTGTCTTTGGAGCCGTGATCAATTATGTTAGAGGATCTCCACAACACAGAATTGTGAGAAAGGCTGAAAATGCAAATGGATGTGGCTGATGCCTTTAGCTGGGGGTCATCCCCTTGTATTCTCGATAGAGAAAATTTTTGAACAAAGGTCCATATTTCTTAACATTCTCTGCATTTTTTCATGAGAACCCAACAGGAAAAACTATTTCCTCAAACAGTTTTAAGAAGAAAGTGTTGCAGGGAGTCAGCTATAGAAATGAATGGATCTTCAGCGCGTGGCCCTTGGCAGTTATTTCTTCTTCAAAGCAAATCTGGTTCTTTACATTTTGTGATGGCTAATTTAGCTCTCTTTCTCCTTTCTCTCACAGGCATTTTTCTAGTTTTAGTTTTATCTTTCTTTATGCACGCAACTCAGCTCAGCTAACATTTATTAATAACTTCATTTCAAAAACTTTTTCTGGCTTTTCCTAAAAATCTGATGGGAATGGGAGACTTCAGAAAAAGAGAAGAAAGCCATTCTCTATTTGTTCTGCATTTGTTCTGCACACGAATGCCAAACTGACCGTAAATGGATAATTATGTTAAACAGTGTTTGCAGGTATAAAATTCCAGCTGTTGCCAACGTCTTTGTGAATGTACATTTTTGCGACTCTATTTTCAGTGTATATGCATAGAGCTCACCTTTTTTCTTTGATTTCTTTATACTTTTTTCTTTTAGGTTTGCATTTAATTTAAAAAATAAGGAAAAAAAAGTTACAATTTATCCCTCTAACATATATCAGATTTAATTGCTATTAAATAAGAATTAATAAAGTCCAAATCCTTTGTTGCTTTTGAGCATTCAATTCAATAGGCCTAATGTACTTCCTCAGGAATAAAAAAAAAAGATGATGGGAGGTGATGCTGTAAAATGACTGGAAAGCCAACAACATGTCTAGGCTCTGAAACCCAAATAAAAATAAAAATGTGTTTCTGGATGTCATGTGGTTTTCACTCCCTGAAGACCTTCATTCATTTGAAGTTGGCTCCAATTATTTATTTTTGTTCATATTATTAGGATTTGATTGTTGTCCAGTATATTCTTCTTGTAAGGGTCCAAGATTATACAGTGAAGGAAATATTTTGGAAGTCTGTAGAAGACTGATTAATTTTTGGTCTGGTTTTAATATCTCTTGTTTATCCATTGGACAAGTGAGAGATGAATGAAAACAATTTTAAAAATTCATTATTGCTGTTTTTGCAAAACTGTGAAAAATGGAAAGATTCTTGTCACCTTACTGCTTCCTAACAACTTTTGTATTTCTCTCTTGTATCTGATGAGAAGAGGATTAACTATAGTGATGATAAGGGGAATTTCTGAAAAACAGAATTTAGTGTTTGTCTCAGACTTATCCTTCCATTTACCAGGCTGGCTTTACAGGGACCTGCAGGTCTTTTCCCTTGGTATCTAGCATAGTGGGGTGCTGGATATTGCTACAGCTATACCTCCAGGTATTGCTCCAATACAAAAAACTTCTTTATATTGCTGTGTCCCTTGAGCCCTTCTAGACATGGAGCACTCTAAAAATACATGCTTTCTTTCAAAGAATGCAATGGCTAAAAAAAGTGAATGTGTGCCTTTATCTGCCCTTAAAATCTGTAAATACAGATAAATAGGTTACCTTTAAAGTAGTTTTTGGAGCACAGCAAAGGAAGACTAAAAATTAAATCAAAGTACCAGGTTTATTTTTTTGGTTGGTTGGTTGGTTTTTTAAGGCTTTCAAATTACATTTGGCTCTTGATGAAACAGTTAAATAGAGTGCCTTTAGAATTAATGTTCCCTTTCTTTTCTTCAAAGGAAATTAGCCATTAATCCTGGTGAATGTCTTGTATAAATACTTTAAGATTGACAGTTAGAATTTATTTAGGAGTCAAATGAGTTTTTATCCTCCATTAACTTTACAGATTGCTGTAATGAAAATCATTCTTTCCACTGTCTCTTTTTCTATACATGGCTTCTATCCAGCAGATTCCTTGATTTACATGTTTAAAAGTATGTGTCACCCCAAGACTATACCTCAGTTGGAAAGACTTGCCTTTAAGAAGGCTTAGCAGCTGAGTCCAGTAGAGTATCAGGTCCAGGACACTTACCTAAGAGAGCAGCACATGTATCAGGGATGTGGCAGACTTGGATGAAAAAGTCTGCAAATTTTCAACCTGCAACTACCAAAATCAAGGAATGGACACAAATTTCCTATCCAACACACCTCTCTTTTTTTTTTTTTTTTTGTGGGGTTGGATAGGCTTGTTTTCTCTTGGAAAGCAAGGGGTATCTGATGAGGAAAGCTGTAAATTCCTCTGCACTATGACTGATTACAAGGCCATCCTCTGGACACCTTTCTAACTGAGGCCATACTGCACTGCACTGTGTAGCATGTAAGGAAGGACTTAGCTGTCCTGAAAGGTGCTGCTGAGATAGCCTACCTGCAAACACTCCTATACCTTCTGCACAGACCCATGGCTTTTCACTTGTTCAGTGACAGCTTCAGGCTTCACTGACAGCAGCAGTGTTGTCCATGTAATCCAAGATGCAGGGAGGTGTGTGGTGTGACCCCAGAAGTCAGGCTACACTGATGAGGTTTAGACACTGTTCCACCTGGTTGTAGGCATAGCCTTTCCCACAGCTTGCTGAAAATGGTGGCAAATCCCAGTGAGGTCCTTCAGTTGTTTTCAGCAGGTTTTGGCTGAAGTCCTGAGTGAGTCTTCTGTTATTTTTTGTGTCAGGTTGAAATGAGCATCTTAACAACAAGTAGGTGGCACAAACTAAATGAAAGAGAGAAAAATACAGTAATGAAAAGCATAGAGTATCTGATGTGGAGACACTAAATTCAACAGGGAGCTCTGGACATATTGCCCGTGTTTCCGTTTTTTAAAATATTTACTCCATGCATTTTTTGCAGTCTATTGGACATTATATTGAAAATACTTGCTCCGTTTTCAAACTGATTGTACTGTTTGCTGAATTATACTGCCACATCTGTTTGGATACCAAATACTATAAATTAAAAAAGTCTAAACTGTGGGTAATTACAGACATATCAATGTTTGTCTTTCCAAGTTCTGTGTGCCACAGGTGTGCCCGAGAACACCACTCAGAGCTGGAGCCGGCAGAAATCCACAGTAAGAAAAACATTTCCATAAAGACACACTGGATTGAAAACCAGATTTCCATTCATTCAGACCAGAAAGCTCTTTTAAAATGAGATAAAAGATACCAAAGCAAGTGTTATGGAGGGCAGACAGAACCACTGCCCCAGGTATACTGCTCATTTAACACATTTAGGACTGTGGTTGTGAAACATCGATCAAACCACAATAGCAGGGGATTAGAAATAATGGAATGCTACTAACTGCAGTCCTGTTTCACTTCTGCTTATAGTTCCTAAGCAAGCTGTACAGGCAGAGCTAGGCCCTGTTTGCAAAATAATACCTTAGAACCCATTTATATGTTCAGGATCTGTACCATCTTGTTAAAGCCAAATAAACAAACAAACAAAAAAAAAGCCACTTCTACGAGATACGAAATTCCTCACCACAGGTGTGGTTGGAGTTTGTAGAGTTTGATAGAGATTTTTTTTTGTTTATTTGTTTTGATTGTTTGTTTTGGCGTTCATTTGCAGGGGGGGTTTTATTTCTTTTTTGTGGGGTTTTGGCGTTATTCTTGGTAGAAACAAATACTTGTTTAATGAAAAATAAGGTGTGTGTGATCCTCAGATACAATAAAAATACAGCTGTAGTGCTTTATATTAGCAGAGCATACATTTAATGAATTTGGATTTGGTGATGCAGGAAACCATACAGAAGTTATGCCTGCTAATATAGAATAAAGTAGTGAATAGAAAAGGAACCCACATGGACCAGGACTAAATAAACCTTGCTCCCACAAAGACCTGTGAAGGTGGTAATTCATTCAGCTCTCCTCCCTCCCTGCTATAGGCTGAGTTTCCAATCTGCACCACTGTGTTCTCTGCCTCTTGTCCTGCCTGCTGCAAGAAATAAGCAGGCAACATAGTGAGTTCACTGACAACCATAAAACAACTCATTTTGCACATCCTTTCTGCAGTCTAAAAGGCTGTTAAAATGTCTGTTGTGTCTTGCTGATCCCTTAAGATAAACTCAATTTACTCTCCTATCTGAAAGTTTCCACTGAATATGAACACCATCTTAGTGCTTCTCTCTTCGCATTCAAATGTTGCTGCAGAGCCGTTCTACAAAGATCAGTTCTTGTGCCACTTGGGCATTCATTTTGCTACCTTGGTTTTCAGAACATCTTCATAACTCTCTAAAATATCTAAATAGGAGCGGGGTGGTTCTGGAATGTTGTATATCCTAAACAACGTCATGCTTCATTCTGATTTATTATCTTCTTGGTAAATTTCAAAAAGCAGCACATTATCCTATCTGACAAGCAGATTCCCAAGTGGTCTGAGGACAGAAGGAGCTAGATGCATGAGTCTTAGCGATCCATCTTATAACACATTGAATTAAGCAACTTCGTTCCACTTTTAATCTTCCTTGAATTAGTTTTTACTCCATTATTTAAAAAGAAAACAAAGAAACCCCAACAAAAACAACAAAACAAAACAAAACCAAATAAACACCCCCAAAACAATAACCTGTCCTAGTGTTTGAAAAGCTAGGCTTTTTCCTTCTGGCACACTTAGGACTTTTAAACAGAGATGTAATGGCTTGTATCCTCAAAGACTATCATAAATCTTTGTCACAGAGAGGGAGAGATATAAGAAACACTGGAAATTGGTTTTTTGCTCTCTCCTTTGCAGAATTGTTATAATTTTCTGAAAAGCTATCCCTGGATAATTCATTTGTCAGCATGAGAGTTTTATTGTTTTTTAATATATTGGTTTATTCTTAAAAGAGACAGAGGAAAGCCATCTGGAGTACTTGTTTGTTGGCTGACAGTGTTGGTTGCAGCCGTACAGTTTTGTACAGACAAGGAGTTGCAGAGAAAGTCCAAATGGCTTGTTTGATCCTCATTTTTATGTTGTTCTAGTTTTGGCTGCCCTTCTGATTGCCCATGAGAAAGATGGCCACAACATCACTACACTTTTTAAGACCATCTCATTTTGTTTATAGAGCTCTTCAATCAGAAGGTCACTGTAGGTGTCTGCTCCAGCTGTTGCTCTGTTCTTTCCCACTCACTGCATTTACACTCACAATGTCCTTTTATTTATAGTTTCACCATTCGCCCAGCCTGGGACCATGACGGGGTCATTTGCCACTAGAGTTGCTTTTATAGGTTGAAGGTTCAAAGGATGTTTTGTCCCTTTCATACACAGAACTGCAGCTTCGAAAGAGGGCAAGAAAAAGGGCACTCCTTCCTCCTTTCTTCTGTCATGGAGACAGATGTCCTTTAAAACTGCACACAAGATGCAACCCACATTTCAGATCTGCAGTCAGAGTGCTTGCTGTTTCCTCAAAATGCATTACTTGAGTAGTGTAAGATGGTCAAGACTTGCAGTTTGCAAAGAGCTTTGAGGGGCAAAGAGGAACAACTGGAAGGGAGCAACTTTATCTCATTCTCTGACAGAGAGAGTCTGATTTGTTGCAAATTGGCCTGCCGGACCCAAAGACAGTTTTCTGCACCCTTGCTCTCCTGCAGGAGATGGCAAAAGGGCTCTTCTTACTGAATGAGCACCAGCTGATGAGACAAAATTTCTGGGTAATAATTCAGCAAGTCTGATTCCCTTTCAGGGCAATATTCTCTGTCTTCTGTATGATAAAATCAGAATCCAAACCAGCAGAGATATTTTCCTGAAAGCCATATGCACTTTTTACCATGTGTGTGCACCTGAATTCCTGCCACTTGCAGAGAACCTGCAATCTGATATTCTATTGACATTTCCAAACTTTGCCTGTCACTTTTTCAGCAAACTTCATCAGGTTGCCCATAAAACTTGAAAGCAGGTTTAGTAGCAAAAATTTACAATGTGAACATCTAGTTAGAGGAGACCTTTTAGGGCCCCTTTAAAGGAAAGCCTTGCCTTTAAAAATGAGTAAATAAGAGTTTCAACTTCTTTTCCTCATGAAACTACATTGAAAATATGAACAGCAATAAATCAACTGCTGAGAAAAATGGCAATGTACAGCTGGGCTCCCCTCCTGCATAGCAATGACATGGAAAAATCACACACATTTCCCTTTCCCTTCTAATTGACCTTGTAAAATTTAGGCTATAGCCTCCCTAAAATGCCTTTCAGTGCTGCAAAATCTTGAGGCAGGTTCAGTCGATGAGAGTGCAAATGTCAAAAAAGACAAGGAATTTTTAAAAAACAATGCAGAAAATGCTGCATCCCATCCACCCTTGTTTACCTCTCCTCTTGTGTAAAAAGATAAGGTCCACTTGTCCGAATGCTTATCTTCTCCATCAAAATTCTTTTTAACTGTTCTGCAAAGCTGTGCTTATGTAGGGGATCTGGCACCCACATTCATTTGTCTAATGTAAGATGACTCTGTTCATCTATAAATATTATGATAACAAGGGGAAGAAGTCCTGTGTGTCTTATTTCTGGATTTGTCTTGTTTCACCTTACCGAAGGACTAAACGTTGTTTAAGTCTTGTTAGAAAAATTGCATTGATTTCAGGGCATAAATTCATGCTATATATGCCAGGCCATTTCCCTGAACACAACTGGTTAGAGTGACAGTGTTATGCTTGTGCTGTATTATTTCTTAGAATAAGAAAGCTGAAACATTTGCTTACTGTCTGGTGAACATTACTTAGCAAGACATCTAGCTGTTTCTCTCATTACTTATTAAGCTCTCTGTCTTTCTCAGTTGATGCAAACAGGTTTTCTTGGCTGGTTTGTCTTTGGGTTTGGGTTTTTCTTTAGCTGCAGAGCTGACCACAGATCAAAAGGTGAAGGTTATACAAGCTGATTTCACTAAAAATTCAGCATAGGAGAACGTTGAAAAAGATCTGAAAGACTTGGATATTGGTGTTCTGGGTCAGTCATTAAGGTCTGTTAACTGATGAGTATTTTATGGCTGTAGTGTATTAAACCGACCATTGTGTAAATGAGGTGTCGTAACAACTTGTTATCCAATGCTTAAAACCAAGAATACATAATGAACCTGTGGCTCATTGTCTGGTATGATTCATGAAGCAACAGTGAAAAGATGGGGTTTTGGGCAGTTTCTTTCATTTTTAAAGAAGGTCATCCTTTTAATAGTGAAAGAAATGAAACAACAGCAGCAATACACAAACAACTTTAGCAACAGTCTGTTTTTCTGTGCCCCAGAGTCAGCCCTCATCAGTATTGGTGACTTCAGTGAGAACAAGACTTGATGCTAAATAGTGTTTCTCTTTATGTGCAATTCAAAAGTCTTCTGGGTCTTGAGAAGATGCAGTTTGTTTAACTAGATGAACTATGCGTTTTGTCTAGGTTTGGTTCTTAACATTGTATTTTCCCTTATTACTTAACAATGTTGGAATGCTTCATAATCCTCTTCCACGCCAGACATAGAAGAGGTAGGATTATTCTGTAGATTTCATCTTCTAATACGAGAATGAGGAATTAATTGAACGAGGTGCAGATTTTGCCCCTCCTACAATAAAGTATTAACTGTTCAGTTGGGTTGGAAACTAACTGGGCCTGAAGAAGCATATTTTGATCTGGTTTTAATGCTTGGAAGAGCTTGAAAAAGAAAAAGAATGGTAGATTTCAGATAAACTACAGGAAGCATCCAGTGATAGAGGGGAGAGTAGAGCTGACCTGGTTGTAGAAGGGATTAGCAGATCGCCTGACTCCCTGCTGGCTTGTAGTGTAATGGGCTCCAGTCTATTCACAGCCACAGCTGAAAATATTGGGTTCTTGTTAGTATTATTAAAACTTCCTTTCTCTGGAACACATTGCTTAAGTTTGTGGAAATAAACAAACAAATAAACCAAATTAAAAAAAAGAAAAAAAAAAGAAAGAAGAAAGAAACCTCATTTAAACACTGTTTACTTTGTGGGGGGATTTAATTTACAAAGGTTGAATAGGGTGACAGGATTAAGGACGTGATCAAGTCCTCCATTGTCTTATTGTCATCTACCTCTATATCACTTGCAATGAAAAAGACAAAATTTCTAAGTGTTTATCTTGCTAGCACCTCTCTCAGGATTCATTCAATTTTTATGTCATCATCTCTTCCAGAGAATCAGAGAATCTCAGGTAGGCTGCTTCCCCCAAACTTTGACTTAAGGATAAATTTACTGTTTTGTTGCTTCCTGCAGGTCGACTGCAACAATTTTTCTGTTACAGGTAGGTATGTGATACATTCCCATCCGTACTGGGGCTATAATGTATTTCATTGGAAAAAAATCAGTCCCATGTTAGAGTGACCAACTAGCTTTTCTGTGTATTTTCATTTAATTCATCAGCAGACAGTGATTTTTCAGCAGGAATGTCAGTGTCAATTTAAGGAACCCACCTGTTTCTGTTGCTTTTGAAATATTTTGATCAGAGCTGACTTGAAAATTTTTAACACAATTTCTCAGTTGAAATGCATCCTTGCACTACAGCTGAAATGGCTAAAACATTGTGCAAATAATTTTTGTTTTGGTATATCGGGAGATTTGCTTCAGAAATAAAGTTTTCAAGACAGGTAAATCTGCAGTTTGAATTTTAGCACCGTCCTTGCATTTTTGTCCCTATTTTCTTTTGCCAAAATGTTTTTGTATCAATGCAGGACAAAAACTCCAGGAACTGCCTCCTAATTCTGCATTGTTACCCCTTGGTGCTAATTTTGGTTGGCTACTTCCCTTCCAAGAACATTTAATATTTCATGCTTTTCAACTCAGATTAAGATTTGTATTGCTCTGCTGTTTGCAAAGAGCATGTTAACATTAACATGAGAAGAAGATTTCAACCTTGGCTTTCATGCCTTTCATGTCTTTCTAAAAATGACATTAAAATTAACAGCGGATGTTTGTCTTTCTCTGGCCTGCAAAATTTGCATCCCAAATTTGTACTCCTGCTAAATGACTTAAGATAATAAATCATGTAATATCAATCAATTGAAGCAAATTCTGTAAGTAGCTTCATGGCATTTCTGCTCCTAGGATTTATTCTATTTATATGCCAAAAGAACAGAAATATCTGCAGTATCTGAATGCTTTATATATATATATATATATAGAGAGAGAGAGAGAGAGAGAGCATCCTGGATACAAATGGTTTTCCTCCTTGTTATTTCCCACCTTACACATATCTCAGAATCAATCTGTTCTGTTTTTGCAGTGCCTGGGGATTCCTTTCTCCTCTGTTGCTCCCACATCCTTTTCAGTCTTTCACAAATGTTCACTTTCCTCCAAATTACAGAGAAGAAAACATTCTCCTGAACAGCATTCTTCACTGTTAGATCCAAATAATCTTTACATCTTTCTGGATTTTCCTTTCCCCTCCCTGTCTGGATTCCTGCTAAGATCCTGTTCACCATTTCTTGCAGTGCAATGCCTGAAGTCCAGGTATCCTGGCTCCACAGATGTCACTGGGATTTTCAGCACTGCAAAAGAAGGACCTTTTCCCACATTTTATACTTTATTTGGAAATTTCTCTTCACCCAAGCTGACGTGACTGACCTGTGCTGTCATGCTTTGTGAACCCCACGCTGCTCCCACTATCCTCGTGTCCTCTTGAGCATAATGTCACCACTAAAACAAAAATCAGGAAATAACAAGCAATCAATTGAACTGTGCCATTAATTTGCACTATTTCTCACTACTGCCCTTTACAAGTTAGGTCACACTACTGTCCTGAGACAAATTCATAGTGTAAATATGACTTCTCCTTGGTACTTAGTCTTACAATCAATAATACCCTTCAAATGCACAAAGAAAAGCTGATTTCTTACCTGAAAAAATGCATTTTAATTTCACTCTAAAAATAAGAAGAATTATTAAGTCTATTGCTAAAATAAGAATGGAAAATAATAAAATAATTATCATCAAGAAAGATCATGAAGTTCTTTCTGGAAGCAGATAAAAATGATGTCTCTTCATGATTTTCAGCAATTTCTGATCCAGCTGCAGGCAAAAGTGAAAATGCAAAAAGAACGTGGAGTTGACTTTCTCCTTGCAGTTATGATTCCATGTTGAAGAATGAGGAAATTCAAAAACTGTTGAAAAGCTTTGCATAAACATAAGATTCTCACTGCTTAGAGGGCTAACATTTGGAATTTTTTGACAATTCAGATGATTTTCAGTCCACTAGCATTTCTAAAATATTTTCCAAAATGTTGAATGTGCCACATTTCAGCTATTTGAATCATATACATATGGTTTGATCAAGTGGAAAAACCTGTGATCAAAATAAAATCAGTTGAAAGATGCTTTCAGGAAGATAGGAATTGAAATAATTCTTTAAAAATACTTGTCTTATAGATGACAAAAATAATTTTGAAACAGATGCAATCAAGGTATTTTTTTGTATAACTTTGAATTGCTTTTAGCTTCTACTTGCAATGACTTTAGTGGTAGTTAGGCTTTTTCATTATTAACTTCTGGGCTTTGCAGTCTATCAGTCAGTAAGGTATCTTCTACCTCTGTTAGTGCTGTATGATTATATGTATAGGAACTCCCACAAATTGTCAGTCAACTGTAGAGTAGGGCAAAAAACAAAATTTATGTCTCTATCCAGTTAAAAACGTGTGGCAGAAATAAAATAGGATGTGGTGGGCCCAATCAGGCAAGAAGCAGCATTTGAATGTATTATCTGCTCTTCCAAGTGTGGTAGTTGGGCTTGAAATAGCTCTTTTCCGGCTCTGGAAATACCCATATTACAAATCAGAGATATTAATTAATCTATGCAATTAAGGATCTCTGTTCTCCTTTTAATACTATGTGTATTTTAGACATAGGGTTCTTAAACTAGAAGTTAGGATCTTCGGATGGATTTTCTAGAACACATTGTTAAATACTTTATTTTAGAGGCCAGTACATGCTTTTAGCTTTGCCCAAAAAAAAACCCCAAAACTCTTACTGTTTAATTTTAATTTTGTTTTGGATTTTTTTTTTTCCTGGTTGTTGCTAAATGTGTTGGGTTTTAGTGTTGTGTACAGGGAGTTGTGAATGGGGAAGATAAAACAAAAGATCCATGGAGCAGGAAAAAGAATGTGCTGGCTAAAGACCAAAGGGGATCCAGCAATTACTTAGGAAAATAAAAACTTTCCTCTGATGACAGACTTTTTTCTCTCTTTTTTCTCTCTGTTAGATGTATCATTGCATGTACAATTTTCCCATGACTCTGATTGCAGAAGGCACTTAAATTTCTCTTATGACATTATTCCTGGCTGGTTTAGACCAAACTAAACTGTAGAAAGGGGGTCTTTTGAAAGTGTAATTGACAGTATAATAGAAGAGCTATGCCTTCTGGGGACAAAATGTTTTCCACTCATTCAACCTTTTACTGTAATCCTGTAAAGTGTAAACAGAATGTAACTGTTTAAATTAAATTTCAGTCAGAAAGGCCTAATTCTGAACCTGTCCTCTGGTTTGAGTACTTTCCCTTGTCCTTATATACAATGTACTTAGCCACTAAGGTAAATCTTTCACATTGCTTTATGAGGAAATCCCCATTAAGTGTTTACCAAAGCATTGTATAAAATGATCAGTATATAAATAATGTTGATCCACTGAAATAATGAAGGTATGTAAATTAGCACTATCTGAGAACCAAGAATCAGTGAAATGATGTAAATTAAATCCAGCTCAGGGTATGTCTGATCCCTGGAATATTTTTGCCTTTGATTAAAAAATATTATACCAGTGCTAACAATCTCTTCATTCTGGGAAGTGATGAATTTTACTAGGCTCACTTATCTAGTTTACTTAAAACTGTTGTTCAGCTCAGGTTTCCTTCAAATGAAAAATTCTAATGATATTTACTTGAACATAGCTAAAGTTTAGATTTTTTAAATAAAAGAGCTATTCTTGGTAAGCAAGTATAGTTTTCTGTTTCCTTTTTCTCTTTTTACATAGATTCCTTGTTGCTCAAAATTTGAACTACATTCAAACCAAACACTTTTAGATCCTTAAAATGTTTAATTAATATTCTTCAAAGTGATATGGTACATTGGTAGTATTAAGTTGTCTTGTTGTCTTTTTTCATTCTCAGGTATCCTTTGATTTTGGGGTTTCTTTTGTTCTGATTTGGTTTTTGTTTTGGTTAGTTTGTAACAATTTTTTTTAATCCCCTGGAAGGAAATTATTTTACTTGTCAGCATTATGTCATGCAATATCATGACAGTGCTGGTGTTACAATTTTAAGATTGTCAAATGATGGGTTTGAAAATAAGTGATTTTTTTCTCTCCTTACTAGGACTTTTGTATTTTTAATTACAGAGGAGTGATTCAACATTGTCAAGTCTCTGACTGTTTCTCAAAGGTCTAACTCCTAAAATCAGTCTTGAAAGAAACTCAACATTTGCTTAAAGTTAGTATATGCAAACTCTTCATAATATAGAGAAAAATGTAGAAAGCTTTCCCTCAAATTCAGAAATACTTGACTTTGAAAAACTTACCTCTAGATTACTCTATTAGGTAAACACCGAAGGCATGAGTTTTATTTTGCTCTACTTTTGATTGCAAAAGAAACACAAGTTCAAGTGCCTGACTGGCATGATAGATGTCATCCAGAGCAGAGCGCCACATGAAACAATAGGTAGAATAAGTGGGACTTGGGGGTGTATATCTCTGCTTTTCCATGGAAGTGTCAAAGCTCCCAGTGCAGTCTGCAGTAATACTTGCTTGCTCAGGACAGGGTTCCATCTTTTCCAGTGCAGATAAAGAATCAGCCTTGCCCATGTGCACCAGCAGAAGCTATGTCTTGAAAACTTCATTTCTATGTTTTCCACCACTGCATTGGGCCTTGGATTGTATGGTGTTAGGCTGCTTGTGTTAAGGACATGTTCACACTTATTTCTGAGCGTAGTGAAAGCACTTCATTTCCTATGCTAATGGTTGGTTTGGTTTGGTTTGGTTTGGTTAATATTCTAGGCTTTTATAAGCACCTCTACCACCACTACAAGCAGAGTATAAGTGATTGTCATACAGGTGTTGCTGTATCTTGCCATCAGCCTTCATTTTCAAGAATATTTGAGATGTCTAAACCTGTATTGTGTAGCTGTCCTCAGTGACTCTGCCAACTTTTGTCTCCCTTTATGCAGTTTTCTTCCTGATTTCACCATAGTACTATCACTTATTTCACATAGTGCCCTAATCCATTGCAAATATATGTTAAAATGTGTCAGATGCTGTGGGATTCTGCAGAGTGCCTTATGTAAGTATTAGATGGCATTACAGTGTTGTTATTAATATTATTTATTATTTTAGGTAGTGATTCCTTATGGTACCCTGCTCAAATTACAATGTACCAAAATCCTGGTGATATTACAGACAGCAGAAGAGTTTGTTAGTGAATCACTGCAGTATGTCACCTTTGGAGATGAGATTTTTGGATGTTTAGCCCATTAAATTCAGATTGAATTTGGTTGTGTGTAAAGGACTTCCAAAGACTTCAGCCAAGTCTGTCTAGGCTCAACCTGTTCTTTTCACTGTTTTCAGAGACCTTGGACATCAAATGAGGAAGAGAGAACAGGTTGTTAAAGCTAATATTGCACTAGTAAAATATGAAGAGAGGAATACAGAAGTAAAGTGCAGTGGTAACAGCAGAGTATGGTTTTCTCTGCTTATGAGCCTTGAGCTGAGCTCAGTTTGATATCTGTTTAGTCTTTATCCTGTATCCAGCTGCCTGTTTTCATGACCTTGCTCAGAAATTTTCTAAGACCTCTACTCCTTCACAAAAATTAGCCAGCAGTTTCAGAAGTTATTAGTGGGGGAGAGGAAGGACATAAAACTAGAATGTACTATCATAGAGACATCATTTCCTTGGATACCATACTAACAAAATAGAATAAATATTTATATATAGCAGCTGTTAATGATGAGCATTAAATGCAAATATAAGAAAGGGAACAGATTTGCTGAAAACAGAGGAATTAACATTTTCCTCTAAGGGAAATGTAGTTACTGAAAGCCTGAAGTAAAAGCTTTTGTAGACTTTATATAGGTTCTAAGAAATCTATATTACCATTTAAATATAATTTTGAAGGTCACAAATAATTATCCTTATTTGATGTTTATGAATAAAACAATACTTTGCTGAATTTCCAACTTGTTGACAGTGTATTTTCATGCTTTCAGTGAGTGTTTTGTGTCTTTGGAAAAGTCAAGGAAATTTGCATGAAGAAATAAAGAAATCTGTCAGAATGTAAAGTACACCCTGAGCTTTGGGAAGTCTGCAATGATAGAAAAGTGTATTTCTTTCCAGAGCCTGTGACTGGCTCTGCAATATCCAACATGGGATGTAAGAGGCAGCAACATAGGAAAAGGAGACACAGTAATTCTACACTGCTGAATGAATCCAGAAGACAAGTGTCTTGACTGGATGCCTGTGAAATCAAATTGGGTGCTATTAAAAGGTATTTCAAGGACAATGCAATCACTTCACACAGTCAAGTCATTGTGGGTTCATAAAGGGAACGTCATGACTAATTAATTTGATACCCATCTAGAATAAGGTTACTTGCCTAGTGGATGAAGGGAAGGTGGTGGGTGAGGGTTTTCTTGATTTTAGTAATAGTAAGATTTTAGTAAGATTTTTGATGTTGTCCCTTACAGCATCTTTCTGGACAAGCTGTTGTGATGAGCAGGTTCATCCAGTGAGCTGGATGAAGAACTGACTGAATGTCAGAACTTCAGGGGTTGTGTGGGGCTACACCTGCCTGGTGAGCAGTCACCAGAGGTGTTCCTCAGGGCTCTGTTTTTGGGATAGTTCTGTTCAACGTGTTTATCAGTGATCTGGATGCAGCATCATTTGCTGACAACACGAATCTAGGAGATGTTATTAACTCTCTTCAGGGACAAGAGGCCTTACAGAGGGATGTAGATACCTTGGAGCACTGGGTAATTATCAGTGGCATGAAGTTTAACAAGAACAAATACGGATTCTGCCCCTGGGATGCAGTAAAGCTGGGCACAAGTACAAGCTGGGAGAGGAGTGTGTGTAGAGCAGCCCTGCAGAAAGGGATCTGGGGGTGCTGGTGGCAGCAGCTCAGGGTGAGTCAGCAGTGTGTGCCTGGGCAGCCAGGAGGGCAAAGCCATCCCAGGGTGCATCAGACACAGCATCACCAGCTGGGATTGAGATCATCCTGCTGGATTCAGCCGTGGGGCAGCCTCACCCTGAGTCCTGTGTGCTGTGCTGGGCCCCACAGTTTGAGAAGGATGGGAAGGTCCTTGAATGGCCCAGAGAGGACAACAGAGCTGGTGGCAGGGCTGGAAGCACATCCTGTGAGGAGCAGCTGAGGGCTCTGGGTTTGTCTGGTTTGGAGAGAAGGAGGCTGAGGGGTGACCTCATTGCTCTGTACAGCTTCCTGAGAAGGGCATATGCAGAGGAGGGTCGGACCTCTTCTCTCTACTCTGAACATTAAGGAAGCATCTCTCTACTGAGAGAATGGTGAAACTGTCACAGGCTTCCTGGAAAGGTGGTTGATGCCCCGTGCCTGTTAGTGTATCTGGACAATGCTCTTCACATTGGGCTTTAACTCCCAATCAGCCCTGAAGTGGTCAGGCAGCTAAAGCACATGATCTCTGTAAGTCCTTTCCAAATGAACTATTCTATCCTCGGCTAGGCTAGTCTATGCTATTTAATCAGGTGCATTTCTGTTCATTAAAAATCAGTAATTTTCATGTGTCTTTTAATTTTGCGTATTTCTTTTATTTCTTCATTTTAAAAAATATTTGTAAAACAACATGAAGATAGCAAGGACTTCATTAATAAATAATTGAGATTTATTTTGCCAAATGTGAGGGACAGTCTCTGTAATCTTTGCCACATAGAATGGAGAGAAATCACAATATGTATCCTGCTGGATCCAGAAATTCCTGTCTGCTGCATTGAGGCTAATGACATCTATGGACAACTCATCATGGACATACATTATGGCACCATTTAGGTCCCAACTTTCTGCACACATCTCCTATACCTGTTGCTATAAATCTCAAAAGAACAACTAAGGATTGAGCTGAGATCTCTGAATGGAAATAATGAAAACAGCAATACATAAAATGATATGTATCTTTCCTGGAGTATAATCCGATTTGACCCAGATCTGTGAACAGTCATAAAAAAATCGCTTTACTCACATGGGCTCCTATGAGTTGGTTGTGCCACTGAACTCAATGAAACTGTTGATATGCTTATGTTCTTTCATGTCAGAATTGTAAATAAAACTATTACTTGAATATTATCATCCAATGTAGAAAACACCTGGAAATAAAAATGAGACGTCTGTGTTGGACATTTCAGCATTGCTGGTTTGTAATGCAAGGAATAGAAATAGTTCATCACTCCATAAAGACTGTTTTCAAGTGATTAAACTGTATTCTTCTAAATGTGATATTTGTGCAGCTGGGCAGCAAATAAATACAGAATACAAGATATGTTACATATTACATGTACACCAAAAGCTGTTGAAGCTCCTGGGGGAAATGCACATTGAATAGGAGGCCCAAGTGTGGAATGTAGGGTTTGTATTTGTCATTAGTAGAAGTGCCTATTTCTCCATGTATTTATATGCTCAATCGATATATTCTCAGGTACAGCACAAAGGCAGTACATGTCTCTTTCCCAGTTCATCCACTCCAAACACACAGTGAGGCCTTGTCCCCAGGCAGTTCTCTGCATATTTGATTTACACACCTTAGCAGTCCCTGCGGGGTGAAGCAACTCCTACGGAGCAGCGACTGCTCCTGCTCTGCCTGAGTCAGTGGGGGTCACTTAGGGATTCAGTCACAGCAGCAACAAACCTGAGGACTCCCTTGACTGCAGCTCATCATGATCCCAACAATACAGCTACAAATTCCCTTATTTTCTCTCTGATTTTCACACGAGTTACCTAACTCATGTTAGAGAACACGCTTTCACCCTTCCTACAATGACAACTTTTGTCACTGGAAACAAATATTTATCTGACTTACAGGGACCCTAGTAACACAGAAGTAAAAAAGGCACAGGTTAGCGAGTAAGAGACTTGGTTTCCAAGATTTGCAAGTCCCGTAATCTGTGACAAATTACAATTCCATATTTCTTGTCTCACACTGGTTGTGCATTCTGCATGGGTCTTGCAGGCTGTTGAGTAGAGAGCTGAACAATCAGCTTAGTGTTGAATTGTTTCTCTTGATGAATAGAAGGATAGTGTTACTTGCTGCTCTTGCATGGTCAGTCTGTACAGCGTCCCTGTTTGACCTTTTGGCTCAGGCGGACGGTGTGATTCATGGGGTGTCCTGTGCAGGGGCAGGAGTTGGGCTCGAAAATTCTCATCAGTCCTGCCCAACTCAGCATATTCTAGGATTCTATCATTCTGTGATTCTGCTTGCACAATATCAGGCTGGATCTTGCTGGCTTCCAGTCTTCTAATGATAAATTAGAAGTGCTCTCTCTAATGGTAAATTAAAGTAAGTCTGCAAGAAGAGGTTTCTCCTCCTTTGACTTCTCAGAGAAGTTGGTGAGTGGATCAGCCATCAGTGTGTAAGCTTGGAGGAGAAGCAGTCATACCCTCCTCTTCATTTTGTAGGCCATGTGTTCTCTCTGAGCGCTGACCAAACAACTCCAAAGTTGTATTATCTGCTCTTGCTGCTAAACTTGGGCCTGGTTGATGGGGAAATGGAAACAGAAGGGGTAAATGGCAGTCCTTCCCAGTACTCCCTGCCTAGGGAGAAGGTGGAGGAGCAGACCAGCAAGTCAGGTCTTCTGCTTCTCCCACAGAACCCATTGTATGGGATTTCCTCTTTTGTGATAAAACATTGCTAATAACCACAAACTCGTACACTGGAGAAGTGGCTCTTTGTAGAAGGATTCAGTATTACCCCTGTTTACACAGTGGGAAGAAGAGGTGCAGAGAGGTGAAGCACCTGCTCCAAGTCACCTAGAAGGAGGATGACCTCAAGACAAACACAGCTCACCTCTCTTCAGCCCCATCCTCCAAGGAATATGTGCCTTCTAAGGAGACTCATGGCTCAGAAAGTCAAGTGTCTTCAAATTAAGTAACAAAAATAATGGCTATCCACCTAGAGCCAAACTTTGCCGTGCTTATGTGCTTACATCCCGACTCCACTTGGGAGTCTGACTAAAAGCTGCCATCCATGCCTTAATGGAGGGTTATGCCTCCTGTTCCCAGGGTCACTGATTCAGGGAATTTCAGAAGTGTTTCAATTGGGAAAAAAATTCAAAGATCATCTACTCCAATACATCTGCCATGGGCAGGGGCACTGTCAACTAGAATAGTTTGCTCAGGCTGGCCTCAAGCACTTCTAGGGTTGGGACATCCACTGCTTTCACTATAGATAGTGATAAAAAATCTCTCTCACTCTTAATAGACTTCCTTACCTATTGGAAGGATGCAACAAAGTTCCCCTGAAGCCTTCTTTTCTCCACACTGTACAGCCCCAACTCTCTAAGCCTTTCTTCATAGGAGAGTTGCTCCATCCCTCTGCCTATTGCTGTGGCCCTCCTCAGGACCTCAAGCTCCAATAGGTTCATGTCTTTCTCCTGCTGGAGTCTCCAGAGCTGGATGCAGCACTCTGGATGCACTGCTCCTCTGTTTCTGTGAGAACAGAGGACAGAATCCCATCCCTCCCTCTGCTGTGCACACTTCTTTGGATGCTGTCCAGGGTATGGCTGGCTTTCTGGGCTGCAAGCACTCTTTGCCAGCTCAAATGTAGTTCTTTTTACCTTCTAGTATCTCCAAGACCTCCACAGAGCTGTTCTCAATCCATTTATCTCTCAGTCTGTACTGATATGGGAAATTGCCCAAACCTAGGTACAGGGCCCTGTATTTGGCCTTGTTGCACTTCTTGAGGTCCACATTTGCCCACCCAAGCTTGTCATGGTCCCTTCCTTTGAGTGTCGACTGTACCACTCAGCTTGGTGCAATCCACAGACTTGCTGAGGATGCCTTTGATCCCTTACACTGTTTCTCTGACCAGTATGGGTCCCAAGTGACAGGATCCTGGGAAATTTCGTGATCTCTTCAGCCAGAAGAACTCTGTCTGGTCATCTTCTGCTTCTTAGGGCTACTTCAACAACTGTCTACACACAGTATGCCAATTTTGGCCTCGACCAAAAGAGTCATGCACTAGAAAAAAAATCCCAAAAACTCCATGTAGATCCAGTTGCAATGGGGGCAGGCCATCGGAAGACTACTATCACTTCCAGCTCCCCTCAGATCTGGCATTTTCATGGAAGGACTTCAGCCATCTTCCTTATGGGCTGGATGCCATGGATGTTGAGCCACAATTTTGTTTGGACATGTGAGACAATAACTAATGGCATTGCAAAAGCATTAAGTGAAAGGCACAGAATGACAGGCCCTTCAAGAGTGTGCTGTAGCTACTCTCTAGTTGTTCCCAAAGAGGGCTTGTCTCCCGATTTTTCTGCTAGGAATTAAACCTACCCTGTTTATCTGAGCAATGACAGAGCAGAAGAGAGAGAAGGAAGATCATGAACCTGTGGAAAAAAGAAATTGGGTTGGAAATACAGTGTAGTGCACAAAGCAAAACATTTAAAAGATCTCTTTTGTTCACACACTCACACTGGCTGCATTCCCCTG
The DNA here is from genome assembly GCA_034509425.1 of Eopsaltria australis. Classification (NCBI taxonomy): domain Eukaryota; kingdom Metazoa; phylum Chordata; class Aves; order Passeriformes; family Petroicidae; genus Eopsaltria; species Eopsaltria australis. The sequence continues at coordinate 71,817 of JAVTVJ010002932.1, read as the reverse complement.
CTTTTCCCTGTGCATATGCATGTGCATCACCTACCTGTGATGCCATTGTTGGTGGCTTGAGTTACCTTGAAGCTGGTCTTCAATAAGGACCACAAAAACCAAAAAAATTGGAGAAAGTAGGATCTTTCTGTCCTTGAGACTCCTTTCAGATATAACAGTGCAAGTGTTCACTGGGGGTTTTGAATGTATAGTGTGCAGGCCAGTAAAGAGTAAGCGAGTTTTTTTGGTTTGTTGGGTTTTTTCTTCGTGGGTTTTTTTTTCTGGGGTTGTAGGGAGTTTTTTTCTTTATTTTGGGGGTTTTATTTGGTTGGGTTTGGGTTAGGGTTCCTTTTTTTTTTCTTTACACTTCTGTTGTTGTTGTTATTTGAGTTTTGTTTTGTTTTGTTTTTTACTTTTGACTATTTTTCTGTTTGTTTCATTGGGGTTTTGTTCCCCAAATCACTATTTTTTGAGTAAAGCTAAAACAATTTACAGCTGTAAATCTTTGACTCACACAGATTTCAATTATTAAATTAGTCATATGCTCCAGCAAAGAAGAAAACCACCGCAGAAAAAAAAATCACTCCAGTTAGTGCAAGACTACCAGATTAAGGAAAACAGGAACTATGCAGTGCAGGATTTCTTTTAACAATATGTTGTATTCAATCAGTGGATTACATCAGCAGTTGAGTCAAAGCCTTACTTTCACAAAGATTGGAGCTTCTAATCTGTCTAGACAAGAAATTTACAGCAAGGGAAAAAATCTAAACCATTGAATCCTAATGTTGTAAACAGTCTGTTATCAGGACTGGTAATACAGACAGGGCTCTACTTTTCTCAAGGACCACCCACAAGAGAAAGAATTTGATATGGCAACTTGCCTGAAAAATTTATTTATGATATCCCAGTATGTGGTAGCTGCATGAAAGAGCTGTATGAGTGAGGAGGGCTTTGCTGAGGGAGAAGCTGATGGGATTGGCCTTGACAGTGACTGCAGTATGCACTTCAGAAATGTCAGTCCTAAAACACAGAATAAAGACAGAGAGTCTTCAAATAGTTTCTTGAATATTCTGCTCTGTCTTTTGATCTTTCCAGAATTGTGGCTTTTCAAGTATCTCAAATTAATCATAAAGTGTGTAAAGGGACAGTTGTCTTTCCCCACGCCCCCCTTCTTTTTAAAGAGCGTTCTTGGTTGAGAGCCTCTTACAGACCTTCTGCATGGTCTTTAAGCCATGGTAGCATATATCCTGGTCCATATGGGTTCTGAAGGTGAAGGCAGAGTTCAACATTACAACCCAGAGTTTCCCAAAGTGAGACAGACCACCGGTCACTGTCAGCAGCTGCAGCAGGAGCATGGCAGACATCTGGTAAAAACGGCCCTTTGACATCCCCTAACACCTCCTGGGACAGCTGTAGGACAATGAGAGCTTTCTAAATCCCATTTTCAGTCTTGGATATTAAAGCTGGATACCAGCATCTACACTTACACATTTAGGTCCCCATTTTAGAACAGTATGTGTGACCTACATTGAAATTGCTGCCCAGTTTACTGGGCAAATTGATAGAGCGATGGCAAAATACACTTCTGACTTAAGTCTCCTACATTGATTTTGGTGTATTTTATCCTTTCAGAAATGGTTAAAACCAAGAGTGACTGAAATGTTTTATAAAACATATTTTGAACTAAAACAACCTAAACTTTTCTAGTGTTTCAAGTCTAGCTGCATCTGCGCATTTATCATGAAAAACTGAGGCATTCACATCATAAAGGAGACCACATGTAAAACAGTTCTGCCTCTCCACAATGTTTTGGGGTTCTGATTTTAGTGGGTTTGGTTGGGTTTTTGGTTTGGTCTTGTTTTTTCCAGTTTGGTTTGGTTTTGACAGTTTTGGGGGTTTGGCTGGTTGTGGGTTTTTGTCATCGTTGCTGTTGCCAAAAACAAAGGTTCATGGAATAAAAGGCTGGTTAGTGTTCCTGGATACTTGCTTGGTGAAAAAAAACTCAGAAAAGGAGGCTGGCCCAAGAGGGCTATTACATTCCTCTCTCCCCTTCTCTTTCCTCTGCTACTCTGCAAACTTCCAAGTTGAATGGTTCAGGAGTGAAGGAGTGGGGAGCAAGGTCAAACACAGCTTTACACATCAAAGTCCCATCTTGATAGCTTTGTTAGCTCAAGGGGAGAGTATAAAATCTACTGGAGGATGACCTATTGCATTTTGTACCTCCCTGAAGTATCCAGGCAACTAGGATTGTTACTCCCTATGAACAGATTAAAAATCTATTGGCCATTCCCAGCAAACCGTTTGGAAAATCTGTGCTGTCAAACAATTGTGCTTGCTACTGTCCAAGATACTAAAGGCCTGTTTCAATACAGTGAGAGACTTTGCTGAAATACTGTGACATAGGAGGAGATGTCCTCCTGCTGCAAGACTTTGCTATGTTGTGAGGACAGCATAAGTTTGTGCTGGGGAAATACCTTCACTGAACAGCTCAATGAAAATTAAATTGACATTGAAGTTCTTTTCACTGTCTTCAAATAGACACTGACCTAAAATGTACTAGAAAAGTAAATAGTGGTAAACGATAAAAATGTATTTGTGCAAAAACACTTGGCAAAGAAAAGGAAGAAGTTAAAAGCAACCATTTTGATGTCAACTGAAGTCTATTTGGGGTGTGTGAAAAAGGGGGGAGATGGCTGGCTCCAGTGCCTGAGCTGGAGCAATAGAAGGAGAGTGATCTGGGCTGAGGGCTGATGCTGGTACAGGGCTCAGTAGGAGTTCTGTGATTACTAAGACCTCTGGGGCAAAGTATCCCTCCATGGAGACAAGTACCACACCAGAGATACTAAGATGTGAAGCCGCTGTTTTGGAAGACTTTTTGCAGACGTGGGGACAACTGGTTAGTACTACTGCTGTTTAATGGCTTAGAATATGTAATGCTGCAAGTGCTGGAAAACTTAATCCTTTCCCTACAGATTGTACAGCCTAAAACAACTTCTGGAAGAAAATAGATGCAGCCTATATTAGGATTATAGCTGCTTGAATTTTCCTGTCCAGGGTTGGCTAACCTCTACAAGTGTGCTTTATGAGGTACTGATCTGTCAGCACAGAAAGTAAGCAGGAGAAAGACTTCCAGTGACCTCAGTGGGCTTTGGCTCAATCCCTACTGAGATAGAATGAACCTGCATAAAACCAGGCATCTTCTACTGATACCAGATTTTGTGTTTCAAGGACAAGTATAGTATTGTAATCTGTCTTATTTAGGCACTCAGTCCTAATAGGGTTTTTATGCAGCACAAATTTCTTGCAGGGAAGTGACCTGACTGAGTTAATCAGACCAATTGATACCTCTTACTGAACACTGAAGTACTATTATTGAAACTAAGAGATCAAAATATCAGATTTTAAATGCTTATGTAGGATGGCTGAGCCGGTGTCTGGGAATGAGGTGTAGATTGGCCTCACTCCTGGAACAGGCACAGCAAGGATGTGCTCTGCAGGGAAGTGAGCAGCGTGAGGGAGGTGAGTGCTGCAGAGATGTCTCTGTGCTGCTGGCATCAGAAACTATCCTTCTTGTGCCTTCTTGTGGCATTGCCTGGTGCCTGAAACTGTCTCCTGGGAAGCAGTAAACCAAGAGCTGGCCTCACCACTGAGAGGTGCTATGAGAGTGTGTAACCAAAACAGTCAGCAGTGCAACTCCAGCTTGTGCGTGGAGAATAACAATTGTGTGCTGCTCAGGAGCACACCAAATTGTACAAAAAGCAGAACAAGTCAGGGCTGAGAGAACAAATTAGACCTTTAGGCTTTATGTACGCTGCTGTTTAAATAAAGAAATCTTTAAAATTATGAGGAGCCATGCATCTATCTGAACAGATACCTCTGGGGGGCACTATGACCACAAAATAAAACCATGACGGATTTGGCTACTATTTTATTCCCCTGTGTTGTTCCTTCTAATGGCATTGCAGGCTTCATACACTCATTCAGCTGCTCTCTCCAAGATATATACTGAGGGGGTTTTGTTTGTATGGGTTTTTTTAAGGAGAAATGAAAGAAAAATCAAATGCTGATTTCGAGGGAGTTTTTCTTGAGACGTAACAGAGTCAAACTCAGATAAAGGCATCAGTGATCTCTGTTCTGACCTCAGCCATAGACAGAGCACAGCACATTTCAGCTCCACACTTAGCTAGAAGGTCTGACAATCCAGCAGAAAGTCCTGCCTTTTGTACACCTCTCAACAGCACGCCGTCCACATTAATAACTTCCGAAACAGCTGACTGGGCATGCTCACACCAAAAGCCCACTGATGTCAACACAGCACTGAAGAAGGATCAACACTACAGGAGATCAGCCCATGGGGCACACCTGGTTCTGGTTTATGTCTGCTCTGCTTGCAGACTTTGGTCTAAATCCCCTGTGTTGTTCTGTTCCTACCCACAGGCTAACATATGGCTAGGAGTCAGATCATCTGACTGCTTTATGGGCTCTTATCTTTCACTGTGCTGCACACAAGCAGAAATACTTCTAGGTCTTGCTCTGGTAGAACAAACAATTATATAAGTGACATTAAGTAAATAAAACATCTTTTAGCCTTTGAAGAACACAAAAGAATGTTATATATCTCCTCGCTGATCAAAGGCAGTTATATTGCCCTTTTTGTTACACATGCAGATTGTTGTATTTGTCTAACGTTTACAGCATGTAAGGCTGCTTTAATCTGTCACTCAAATTTCATAGTTTTTCTGCCTTTGGTTTTATCTCAGCTTTGAACAATAAGGTTTAGTGAGAAAGTGTAACTGAGTATTTATGCCCCCTTTTTATTCCAGCTCAGGTTTTCACCTGCATCTCCTTTCTAATCCACTCCACCCCCTACTCTCCAGCCTGTGCTGAGCACCACCGATGATTTAAGATTATAGTAAACATTTCACTTCAAACAGGATGGAAATATTTTGGATATCATCAGAATAGTATTCTCCCTCATACACAGTGACAGAGGGACTTGAGTGTGCATGGAAGAGTGTGAGAAAAAAAAGAAGGCTGGAAAAGGTACTGTATTTAAGCATTGGCAGCCAGACAGTGGAGTTCTCTGGCAGACTGGCAGCTGCAAGTTGCCTGGAGGCATTTTGGGCATGGTCAGGAGCCACAAAGGCTGTGGAGCCAGGCTTCAGGCCACCCTCAACAGCACAGCCAGACTGTCACACACAGACTTCACAGCACCACTTTTAAAGAATTCTTAAATCTAAGTCACCTTGAATTTTAGAGTCCAAGGCTGACTTTCTAGAAATGTAAATGAAGTTCTGAGCCTATGTGAAAGTTATGAGACAAGTAAAACTTGTAACTTCAGCCATTTCAAGTCATGTGAACATTTAATGTCTGTTTTAAAGAAATAAGTACAGATTACCTGATATTTTAAAATGAAAAATCCAACTCAGCTTAAACAACTCATCTCAGTGGGCTCCTCCAGGGCTTGCTGCAGCTTGGTCTGTGTGTGATTCTTTCACTGATCTCTGGTACATAGATAGGTCATGCCATGAATTTGTTTCTTGACCTCTTTAATTTGTTTTGGTCCTTAGATGGGACCAATATCTGTGAAAACTAAAGCCCCTTTAAGATGAAGATTAATGAAACCAGTTGTATTTGCAAGAGTTGAATACTTTGTAACTTTAGCCAAAGACCTTTTTTACCTAGTTTCTCTCTTCTCTACTGTATTTTACAGAGGCAAAATATCTGAGTAACCTGGAAAAAAAGCCTTTTGCTGAATAAAGGTATGTATGTTAGGAAGGCACATAGTGGAGAAGAATGAAACCTAGAGATGAGATGTCTAGGGAAAGGGATGAGAGATTTACAGGAGATGTGGCCCTGGTGGCAAAAGAAGCTTGGAGAAATGTCTGCAAGGGGTGGGCTCTGGACATAACCTCCAGTGACACAACCAAAGTATGACAGCTGCAGACTGAAGGATTAGGAATCTGTTGCAGTTGAGGGGCTAGAACAAAGACCTAGGAGAGCAAAAAATGTAGGCATGAAGATGGAAATTAGCTCCTGAGGCAAATGCCTAATACCCAAAGTGGAGGGAGTTTCTGTAGAAGGGAAATTGAAAAAGCAGCAACAGGCAGGTCATTTTGTTTTGGTTATTGTGCTTTAAAACAATGAAAAATCTATAAACATTTCCATTATGTCCAATTCTGTCTGTCCCATTGCTTCTGCACAAGTCTGCAGGCTTGTGGTGTTGTTCTAGTAGCTCACTCATTCCTAAGAGCCCTAAAACTCCTCGCTGCTACATGGCTTGAAGTGTGTGCCCATCAGAGGGCAAAACGAACTCCAATCTCATTTTTTCACTCTCCTTCTCTACAATTTTGGTGTGTGATGCAAACATGACTTCAGTCACATAATGGGAATGAGCTGCAGGTTATGTGGTACCTGTTGCACCTGAGTTTTGAATTAATTTCTTCTAATCAGTCTTCTGAAGCTGTTTTCCTGCAAGATAACGTAGTCCAGCCCACAGATCACAGTTTTAACTAAAGTAGAAGTTCTGTAGACTGCAATGACTAAAAGCTTCTGAAGATGTTATATGTACATGACACTTAACCACTTGTACCCAATGTGAGTTGCTCAGAATGAATAAACAAAGCACATTCTGCCTTTTTTCCAGTGCAGGAATAGTTTTGAAAGGAAAAATGTTTAAGGATTAATTCTGTACCAAAAGAAAAACCAAACCAGCAGAAGCTCTTGGTGTCTGAGACAAATGTTTGCAGAACATTGTCTAACTATCTTCACATGCTGATTTTATAGATCTAGGCTTTAAAAGGCAGCTTTCTTCTCCCAAAGCTCCACCCACATAATAAATCAATAAATAGATCAATAAATAAAGTAACAAAATATCTCTGCTGCTGATACACAGTAGATGCCAGTTTCTCTTCCTGTTCTGTTTGGCAGATTCCCATGAATGGCACAGGGTGGGTGGCCCATACATTGATAATCACCTTAATTTCCAGAGTTGCCTCTGTTATTAAACTGTGTCACTGATCCCATCTGGATTACAGAAACCCATTTTACTGATGAAATCACAGAGAATTTCAGTAAAAGTTGAATAATATTCTTTCAATATTGAATAACTGTGTGGATCTGGCTGTGCTTGCAACATAGGCATATGGCAAGCACATGAACAACATGCTGTACTCTGAACCTATTGTTTTAGTTTGTTTCTAGCAGTTTCAGTCCAGAAAAATCCACTGCTAGTAAATTACTTGTGATGGTTTGTTAGGAGAGAAAGATGTTATAGCAGAAGAATATCCTCTGCTTGGTTCCCTCTCTCCCCCCTGCTTGTTGAGACAGTATTAATGCTGCACACAAACAACTTTATAATTTTTTCCTAAGTATAAGCAAGTCTGGCAAAAAGAAAGTAAATTTCATGTTTTAATAAGAGTAAATCGAGATTTGTCAGGAAAGATAGTCCTTTGTTAAATTGGGTGTCATACTTGGATAAAACAGGAAATCTTACAGACACATATGCCCTCCTTCAAGTTCTAATGTAATAGGGAATATTGCCTCTCCTGGCAAAGACTTTTGTCCTTGTACCTTGTATCACAGCTACATCAACACAACACTTGTTGGTATAAAGAATTATATGCTCATAAGCAACAATCACAGACACTCGCTTCTTATTTGAAATTCAGATGTTGCTTTTGGAGTTTCTGAGGACACACTGTCAGCCATCTCACCTTTTTACTTTTTTTTTTTTATAGTCTGTAATGTAACAGGCTTCAGAATAAAAATGAAAATCAATGTATTTTCAAACTTTTGTTTTATATTTTAGATACAACACTTCTATATATTCTCTGGTCTAGTTGCAAAACTCTGCTTAACGTCAGCAACAGGTTCTCTTTCCTTAATAGCTTCTTAATGACTCTGTAGAGACAGACTCTGGCTCCCCAGGTGCCATGTAATTCCAGCAATGGTCACATTCTTAATCCCATTTAAACGTGGAGTAATTTTCTACCTTTTCCTCAGAAGGGCCACCCAGCACTGTCTGATATGTCTGATATGGTGGGGGTGCTCACGAACACAAGAAGGAAGTGACAACTGCTTATTCAGTGTATTTTCACACCCTCTTTGATGCTGTAGCACATCCAGCTGGTGCGTCCATGCCTGTGCTGGAAATCACTATTTCCTGCCTTACAGCTGCTCCTGTACATGCATTTGGCCTTCCCATTTTTCTTCATCAACAATCCTCTCATGAAATCCTAATTGCTGTTGTAGGATGTTTATTCCCTCCCCAGGGAAGCAGAGAAGAGTACCTACAGTCTCTTAAAGGATTTGAGATGCTTCCCTTCTGGTCTGGGCATTGTTGCCTGCCTCTCTCTGGGAATGGCAGCTGCATGGAGCATCCCTCATCCTCTTTCTTACAGGAAAGCTCTTTGTCCCTGACACTCAAAAGCTGTGCTGCTGAACCTGGCCTTGAGCAATGTGTGACTGGGTCATGCAATTTGATGTGAGATGACACACCAGGTCAGCTCCTCTGGTGATGAGGTGTTGCCCCTAGTTCTACCAATCAAGTTATCTGGTCAGTTACCTGGCCAAAGAACACAGTCTGTATACACAGAAGTGGAATTCAGCTGATTTCACCTTCAGAAACTGCTTTTTTTGTTGAATGTGGCAATGTAACTCAGGACTAGAGTTCCTGTAGGCACTGGTCAGCTGCTTTCAGCCTACTGGGGTGGCTTCCTAATGTCCAGCAGCACGAGGTGTAGCACTGATGTAGGGAAGGCTACACCTGAGCTTGGAGGTCAGTTTTACACTGTGCTGAGCCCCAGCACCCTCAGGGACATACAAGTCCTTTTTCACTTCTGGGGGCATTAGACATTTTAGCATTCACGTAAATAAAGTATGTGTGAAACACGTGTTGTATCTCCCCACACAGATACACATGCATGACACGAATGTTCTGAGGCTGTCGGGTCATTTATAATGCTGTTTGGTTTTTATTACCAAATAGACACAGTATTATTCATGTACACAACTTGCATAGTCACTGTTATTTTCAGCTCTTATAAAGTAATAAATATTCTCATGCACCTGGCCATAGTGGTGCTGCAGTTCTTATGTATTTGCCTGCCTCCCATCACTTCTTTTAAAAGTTCAGTATTGTTCCATAAGTTTTTGGAATAGTGACAATTATTTTAGTCTGATTAAAGAAATACTGCTGGATAAAATCTTTGCTTATCAAATATATGTTGAGCCCCTAGATTAAAACATTGAAGAAAGAGGTGGACTGCTAATCTTTGGAACTCATCTACTCACCACAGCTGTAATAATACCTTTGCTTCATAATAAGCTGCAGGAACAATGTACCTCTCTTATGTTTGTGGCACAATTCATGTTCCTGGCATTGTTAAGTTGTAAAACTCATACTCCCTTTTAAAGGCTGTCACAACACAGTCAAAGTATCTTAAAATAAAATTCTGAGAAGAATGAAATCATAAATGATCCAAATAAAGCAGCTTCCCCCCGTTTACAAAATAGAAATGACACTACAGCAGCCCCAAGCTGTCTTGCTTGAAGCACGTGGCACTGTGCTGCTGTCCCCCAAGGAAATGCTTCTTCCCTTTCAGACCATACATCAAGAACAATAACCACGGCAGTACCTTTCACATCCAAAATTCAAACTGACATGAGCTACAGCTGCAGATCTAGTGCAAGTCTACAGGAAAGATGCTGTAGCTGCCTCACATGGCAGTATTAGGGAGTTTACCCACACAGCACAAAGCCAGGGCATTGCAGGTGGGTTTCTCTGAGATTTCCACTCTGCTGGTAGGGCACAGAAATTCAAATGCCAGGAAAAGGAAATAAGCTCATGGCTTTTTCAAATATAATCCATGGTGTTACTCTAGATATGTGTATGATTTGGAAAAAAAAAAAAGAGGGTGCCAATGAACATGCTATTTCTCAGCAATTTTGTCAATATAAGATTCTGCATGGTGCCTCACAACAGATAAATGGCATTTATCCTGAGGTATGTTTCTAACTGGCCTCCCCCTACCCCCAACAGTCTGTGTGGTGCACTGACATCAATTTATACTTGTGGGAGAGCACTACCACATGGGCACAACTGCTGCCTTTCCAGATGCAGCTTTTTTCTTTTGAGACAATCAGTTTTTGCTATCAAGTCCAAACACTGGAAATAATGGGGAGAATAAACCCTACAATGACACAACATTTAACATCTTACAGGAGATGAAACATAATTCTCCAGGTTTACAAGAATGGCTAATAAAGACCATGAGCAATAGTCTGGCAGAAAGGTCCTGGCAAGGAGGATTACAGTGGATTATAATATGACTTTGGAATGTCATATAAGGGTACCTTTGAAGTCTACATATTCTGGTATCTGCTTCTCCCTCCATGTTCTCCAGGTCTAGTGTGGCTGCATCAGAAAAGCTGAATGAGTGCTATTATACAGGTATTGTGCAGATATAACTGCTGGATTGTCCCCTGGTGATACTCCACTGAAGAAAGCCCTGCCACAGATTGTAACCCTTCTTCAGAGATGGGGTGAGTCAAAAGAGCACATGCACACGTGATAGTGCATTTTGATGGGCTGTGTCTTCTCCCTTTTTTTGTGCCTGGTGGAAGATCCTTCACGTCTGAACAACCAAGTGCCATGCAGGGCAAGACTTCAGGTGACATGGTACTCATTAGTTGCTCCTTCTGCTGCTGTTGGAATTACACTTAGGTAAACAGAAACTTCTTGATGGCAAATGTAGTGGAAAATAGGTAGGGCACTCCTGACAATGTGATTATCAGTCAGAGGAGAAACTCTGGTCATCACCAGCAGGCTTCCCCAAAATCCATCACAACATTTACAACAGAATTGCTAACAATTCTTCCTCCTCTTCCTAGGTAGGTGAGGTTCATTCATGATGAGGGGCTTGTACTGTTAAACCCAGGCCATGCTTTTTGCTTCTTCCAGTGGATGAAAGACGAGAGAGTTTCTTAGCCTAATATGTGAAGAAATGGGGAACTCAGCTTACTCACTTCATAAAGAAACCTCGAAGGAAATTTTCTCTGTTAAAATTTCTCTAGTTTAATAGCTGTGAAGTAATAAAATTTAACTGAACAATGGTTTTCCATATAAAGGTCTCTTCAGTCAATAGTTCCTCTCTAAGCTGTTCCAAATCATCCTGGCTTCAATAAGATCAGACGCTCAAACAGCCAGTGCAGGAAACAATGTGACTTGTATAGGTTTAGCAGCTGTCCAGTACACTCTGTTGTGGTGGGTCTTTCTTGTGTGCAGTTTTGTCATGTTTTTCATAGGCTTCTGTTACTGTGTCTATTAGACAGGACACACAAGTGATAATTTTCTAAAACAGTTTGTAGGGGAGACATTGCCTATTATGCTTTTTTTAAATTGAGAGGTAGACAGGAGTCCCACTTATTAAACCTGTAAATGATTTTGCAGTAAAGTAGCAATATAAAAGAGAACTATCTGAGCTTCCAGAAACAGATAAGTGGTTTGCAGTCCCATGTGGGGATTAATGTCAGTGCTATTTATTTATCTAATGAACTCTATGACAAATTAAAACACAGCCTATTGAATTTCTTGTATTTGTTTTACCAGAAAATAAAAACAGTATAAATTCTTCTAGGCCAATTGTATTCTCCTCATCTACAGGTCAATAAACTAGAAAAACAGTGGATATGGAACACATTTACACTTCATGCAGCCCATGCTCATCAGTTGCCTTGCTTTCTCCAGTTGAAAGGGCATCTGCCCTGGATTGGGTACCACAGGCTCTTGTCTCTTGCCAAGAGTGCAGCCGGAGGTTCACTGTCGTGCTGCTGTGCCTCACATTCATCACTACTGCACTGCTCTGGAAGGATGTGTCCCTGAGAACAAATTTTAGATTTCATTAAAGAACTGCATCTCCCTAAACTTTAGGTGGTGGATGCAGTTGGGTTTTCAACCACAGACAAACCAGGAAGTTGTGAAACTGTTGTTGGAAAGAATGTATGAGGGGTTTTGTTTAAGCCTACAATGCAGAGCTTCGTTTGGAGATTTTTCTCCCTTGTAAAATAAAGATGGGTATGTTTCTAAACAGCATGTCACTTCAAAATCTGAAACCAAACCTCTCAAATTTTTATTTAGGATGTCTATTAAAACTTTTGCTTTTCTCTGCATGGCTAAAACAACTCAACATGTTCAACATGAATTCTCACTCACTTTTACAAAGCAAACATTATCAAAGCTAACTCTAAACTAAAAAAAACGCAGTTCCTCTCTCTCTAACTGCACATAATTCTAGATTTATTTAGATTTAATGTATTTTAGACTCTGGGAGAATATTATTACAATTCATTTATTCCTTTGATGTAGTAATTCCCTGGGAAAAAAAATCCTGCATCACTTACAATGCAGTGGTCCCCCATTTGGAGAACTTTCATATGTGTAATTATTGCTCTGAGAATTGTAGTGAAGCCAGTGATTGCCAGTGTCTGCCTACAACTTGCAATCCAGATGCAAAATCAGTACATGTGGCACATCTCTCAGCAGAAAACTGCCTCTTTCTCCTCTGGCAGATATTTGGTATGAGTGGATTGCATCTCTGACTCCAAGAGTCTGGATTTGGTAATACTGTAAATTCATAATAGAGATAGTCCAAATACAGAATTCTGGTAATCTCAGATGAGTCAGATTTTTTGTAACAAAATTTCAGATTATCCAGATGTGAGACACATCCTTCAGTTCCAAAACTCAAGGACTACATTAATTTATTTAAAATCATGACTCTTGGACCGTCCTGAAGCTCCCTGGATGATTGGAATGTATCTGCATTCCACAAAGACTTCAGCAGATTCCCACCACACTAAAATATTCAGAACAAGAGCTGGCAGGTCATAATTGCATTCATATATTCACATGTCTGAGTAGCAGTTTGTATATATTATTCTGATGTTGCTTCATTTTCTTATATATATTTTAGGATTAAGGTATTACGAGTATCCTTACTATGTGAGAGAGCTGTTCATCATTTATTTCTGTATCTACTCTACTGTTTTGAAGCTGAGATTTTCCATGCTAGCTCCAAAACAAGTCATGTGGTTTAGGTAATTTGGGATGCATATTATCTCACAAATTGATATGAAACACAGTCTACAGAAATCCACTGTGGAGACATTCCAGAAAACATTCAGAGAAACTCTGGAGAGAAATGTTTTTTCACAAAACATTTTTCATTAAGTTCTGCCCCTCCTGGCTGATGTGGGCAGAAGTTAACTGTTTGATGAACTGTGAACAAATTTTGAGGGTCAGAACTATAGAATCTTTTCTATGGCTGGAAAAATCCTCCAAGATCACCAAGTCCAGCCTTTGACCAAATACCACCATGCCCACTACCTCACACAGGCTTCCTGCCTCTTTCCTCCTGGAGGACAGGTATTGATGCAGGGTTGATTCTCCCAGCATAACAAAAATGTGTGCCACTGATGGTATGAGCTTAGAGGTTTGCTATTCACTTGACGCTTGTGAACAAAAAACAGTTCCTGCTGATCACAGTGAAATGGACCAAAATTTGCTAATTAAAACATGTGCCTAAAGGTAATTGTTCAGTTTTGATCATTACAGGACTTGTTTCTTCTCCCATGGGCGCAGTGCAGTACAGTAAAAGGTCTGTTTAAAGTCTGGTCTAGCCTCTCCTTCTTCATTTTTCAGGGACAGTGTGACTCTGCAATTAAAATTACACCAGGGATTGGCTGTGCTACAGTTTATTAATGAAACACTGAAACACATATTTCCTGTAGTCCAAGTTCAAGCGTATGACCATTAAGCACACAACTGTCTGCATGGTGTAACGTGCAGGGCAAAGGTTTACAGAGACCCAAATCCAGATAGCAATATTTATAAATGCCCTCTGTCCCTTTTTTTAAAGACTGCATTTAGTAATGGCTCGGTGCTTCAGTGGTGCTGTGTGAGGATGTACGCACACACAGCAAACAGCACTAGAGGAAGCACAAACTCAAAATGGTCTTTTAGTTGAGATTGCATCTCTGAATACATAGGGGTGTGTGTAGGGAGGAGTGCAGCCTTACACCTCTTAGGCAGAGAGTTTAACCATGCATGTGGTCAGCATGGAGACTACAGAACAGGACAGTTGATTGATGGCAAAACCAGGCATGAGCTATGAGCTCTAGGACAGGTAACAATCTATGAAATGGTGTTTGGTGATGTGGCCAAGTGACATTCTGTCTGCTGATAAACCTCAGTTTTACCGGAAGAGACAAGCTACCTTTTATGGTTCACATGAAAGGAAGGACAATTTCGAGTTCTTTTCTGGAAGGGCTGGATGGATGAAGCAGAGTACTTTTGTGAACAGCTTCATTCAGCCAGAGACTTCTGTGGATGTGATCATTTCCCAGATTATCATATGTTTATGTGATTTGATGGTCTTATCAGTGTGCAGAAAATAAGCTCTGTCTGTCCCTAGGTCTGGAGCTTAGCTTTCCTATCTATAAAAATAATTTAATTTAATTCATTTAGAGTTGTCATTCTCACATGTAAGGACATAGTTTCACAACTGCAGGTGTGCACAGGCACAGAAATCTGGCCAAACGCATCGTTCTTCCCCCATGAAACTGTGAGTCTTGCATTAATTATCTGTGAAGCTTGTTGCAGATGTACCAAGTATTTACAAGCTTGCTACAGTGTTTTGTGGGAACAGCAGGGAGAGAAGTGCATTTCTCAGAGAAATCAGCCAATCTGTACCCTTACACAACTTCAGAACATGGTTTCACTGGTCCCCTAAAAACATGAAGTGCAAGTGAGGGCTGCTTCTGTGTTCCAGGAGATTACAAAACTGTCCAAGGACATATACTTTGAGAATAAGCCTTAGTTTTTTAGAAGGGAGTGTCTGCATGTGATTTTGTATAATGCTGGTGGTAGCCAGGCAAGAGTGGATGAGATAAACTGTAATTTAGTATAGTAAAGTCCAAATCCAGAAAATTGCCCAGATGCCATCTGGGTAGAGCTAACCACTGTTCTTGATTCCAGCCTAAGAGTTGTGGATGAAAAGAACTCAGTGCTAGTAAGAAGTCATAAACTGTTTGGGAAAGAATATGCATTACAGAAATGTATTTTAGTTTAAGAGAATGAAAAAAACACAGTTTTGATGGGACCACCATCTGATGTTTACTTATTTAAGTGGATTTAGGTAGCTGAGTTTCAGATGCATATGAGTGTTCACTGGCACTTTCTCTAATCAGTGAAGAGGAAGGGGAAGTTCTAGAGCATGGATCCTCTAATCCCATGGCAGTGTCTAGATAGCTAACAAAAACTCCTCACCATTGACTGCTTATGAAGTGCAGTCTAATAGTTCATAAAAACTGAAGCCTAGATGCAGCAGTATTAAGTGATAAGTACTCATTAATTAGACAATAAATGTTGAAATAAAGTTTTGACACCTGAACTAAGATGAAATTAATTTTATTCCCTTTAACTGAAATAAGGAACTTCTCAAATTATGTTGAAAGTGAAGGAAAGTTGGTACTGCAATACCAGTGCCCAAGTACTTTACAAAACCCTCTAACAGAGTTTCTGAGCTGGTAATTCGAAGACCAAGGATGAAATCTTGGGATTCCCTCGTCATCTTTCAAGGGTGCCTTAGACTTTTGACAAGAGCCAAAGGAAATGGCTTGCTCTTATGCAAACTTTTCACATCATCAGAATTCATGAGAATATTTTGGAGTGTGCGTGTAAGAGTTTATGCCATCCACAAGGCATTCTTCGTGAGAAACCTGTCTCACAGCTCCCTTTTAAACACAGCATCTGGGGCCCCTCTGTTGGGCACAGCTTTCAGAGACAGAAAATCTAGTAGGAAAGTCCAACATCATCAAGGGCTTTGTAGGACAAAGTCAACACCTTTGCCTCAGTCTGGAAAAGCAGCAGGAGAGCAGCAGAGATCACAGAGCACTGGTGTCACATATTGCCATGCTGAGGAGTTGTCAGCAAAAATCCAGCTCCAGGATTGCTAGAAAAACAACAGATAGCAAAAGGTTTGTTTTGCTTCATTTCAGCTGAGTTCTGAGGTTACCAAACTTTACAGAATGACAACGACCATGTACATTTTTATAGTCCAGCAGAGTTCAGAGCCCTGGTAAAAAAGCAAATCACTGCTTGGTCAGCTCCTCACAGGCACAACAGTTCAAGGGTTCGTGTTTTTTCTCTCTCAGCTAAGCTGTTTTCCCAAGAACATCTTCGTTACTTTTTGCCATAAAACAAGAGGTCAGGTTTGATGTTGCTCCTAGAAATGTTCTTGTTGTTCTGTTTGTTTATATAACCCCCTTCTCTGTCCATCTGATGGAGAATGTGCTCTGCTGCTTAATGCCAGCTGCATGCAGGATGATGAGAAGAATGACAGCCCCAAAAAGAGGGCCGGGGGAGGGGTACGCAGAGCTGTGAAGGAAATAAAGGGAAAATAAGCAGAGTTTTGCCTCTGGTCATTTGCAGACAGCTTGTGAGATCCTCACAACACACACATTGCTGGGTTGCCTGTGACGTTTCTGAACACACAAGCTGTTATTTCCTCCCAAGGAGTCAGCACCGCTAAACCCTTTCAGGCGACGTGGGTGGGCGCTTTAGAAGACATACTGTCTCATCCCATTCAGGAACTGCCCTCTGTCACTGCTCTCCTGGCATGCTGGATGTTTGTTGTTTAAGTAAATAAACTGGCTTGTGTCTCAGGCTAGCTGTGAATGCTGTGTCCTCCCACCACTACCCTTTCCCGGCCACTCCAGGGGACAGGAGAAAAAAAAAAAAAGAACAAGAAGAAAAGAAAAAAAGAAGAAAACAGCCAAAAGCAACAAGAAGATGAAAAAGTTCACAGAGAGCTCGATGCCACCCACTAAGCCCCAACCTACAAATAATCAGTGACCAAATGGTGTCATTAGAGGCCCCAACATCCTGTCAGCACTCAGCCTTTCGATGGAAATCCATGATGGAGGTGATTTTGAAACCATCTTTCCTGTCTCTTCCAGAAAAATTATTCTGGAAAATGGCTACCACAGGATACTTTGGTTTTCCTTGTTTCTTCCAAATTTTCCTTTCAACTTCCAAGTCAGTAGTCAGCTTCTGCAAAACTAAAGGAATAATTTTTGAAGCCCCATTACCAGCTTGCCTCCTTCCTAGGCTAGGGAATGTATGTGATGTAGAAAGGAGATGCAAGATCATGAATCTGTCTCTGTTTTGTCAAAGATGCACAAGTATGATTGCAAACAGGTTTAATTTGTGTTTTACTGCATGTCTACTGCCCCTCTTTTTGATCTTGACGCCAAGCTATAATAGGGAAAACAGATGTCTGCTATGATACAGATAGCCTTTAGGGTTAATAGGAACTTCCCATATTGGCTGATGCAGAATGCAGTTTTTCATATTCTTCTCTTGGTGGGTATTCACATCAGACAAATGTAGAAACTTCATTAAATAATCTGGCCTTCCACCCTTAATTCCATAGTCTGTCAATGAGACAAAAGCCTGGGTCAAATCAGAATAATTCCAGTAACTGCTCTTTGAAATCAGCCTCTGCATGATTTTCTTCTCTTTCCCCTCTGCACAACCTCTCTGATGCTGATCTACCAAGTGCAAGTAATTGAATAAATTTAATTACTTCTTCACACATTAGTCATTGTGTCTATATGCTACCTGGCGACAGATTTTGTCACTCAAACATTGCTTCTGGAGAAACTGCTTGCAAAAAGAAGTTAATTGAGTGAAAAGTACAGAATGGCAAGAGATCATAAGGATTTGCTCTATTGGTTCTGCTTTGCTCTACAAATGCCTTCACCTGTTTTCAGACTGGATTGATGACATCAACCACATTAAGAGTTAAGGCACAGAAAAACCCCACCAGTAGATGCACCCTGCAAATGCTGAATTGAACATTTTTGTAGGGCACCTAGCAAAACTGGCTGCAAGAAGTGCTTGGTTCAGTGAACATGTCATAAATCATGAGTTAGTCACAGAGAGATGTGATGATCTTTGATTTTTTCCAGTCTCTCAATACACTTGTTCATAAATAATCTAAAAGGACATTTTTCACAGTTATTAGCACCTCTCCATTAGACAAGTAAGGCAACAGAATGAAGCCCACAGGCTTGGAGGTCTCAGCCCCTGAAATCTCTCAAGAGAGGCATCAGTGAGCAGAGGTAGGTTACTGGAAACCTATCTGAACCCCAGGTCACAGCAAATCACATTGTGTTTCATCATACTGCTTGTGTCTCCTGTTCCCGTAAGGACAAAGATCCAAAATTTAAAGAGAGATTTTTAAATCTGAGTTTCTCCTGATTCAGCAGTGCTTGCCACCACATGAACTCCATCAGTTTGCATCTGAAACTCATACAAAAAGAAAAGAAACTCCACCCCCAAACCTCAGCCCTTAGAAGTAAGACTAATTTCTAGTCTTCCATTCAACTTCTTTATTTTCACACAGTCCTCAACAGGGGGTCTTGTCACCAAGGAGGTGGTTTTCACTTCTACAAATAGGCAATATAAAAGAAAATTGGTCTAATGCCAAATTTAGGGCACTCTGTGAGCAAACACAGAAGCTGATAACAGAGTCATAGTGCTTGATATGATCATATTTAGCAGTTCCTGGGGGCCTGCCTCCAACTTTGTAAAATCATAGCTGTATATTCTATTTGGAGACCAAAGAACACCCTTTATTTGACAAAGATTTCTTCAAATTTTAGGCAGGCTTTGAAATCATAGGAAGAAATATTGTATTGCTTTCACAGAGAAATAAAGGGGTTATATGAGATCTCATTTCTCCTGCCACCTTTGGTCCAAATCAGGTAAAGTTGAGTTTTTCAGTTACATTCACTTGGATTGAAGTAAGCAAACAAAACAAATAAAACAAACAAACAAAAAACAACCAAAAGAGATCCACTAGAGAAAAAAAAAATAGTTCATTTAATGCAGAACTACAAAATTCTAGTAAAAGACACAAAGAAAATCTTAGCACTCAGATTCTCTCAGGCAGGAAAACATTAAGATTAAGCCACTGCTGGTATAATTAAAGGAGTGTAAATAATGAAAGCATACCAAATAATATGGCCCAAAGCATTTTAAAGCTTTCAGAATCAACATGGCTGCAGTAGTCAGGCTTCCATAGCTGTGATTACAAATAACTGGATTCAATGTATTCTCCAGACAGTTTTTGCGCTGTATTTTGTGCTAAGCTTCAGCAGACAGTGAGCCTGGGAGTAACAGGGTACAGCTGGTCATTCCCATCCTTTTCTCAGTCCCTTCAGAGCAGGAAGACACTGCTGCTACCAGAGGCCAGGTCCTTACTGCAGAAATGGCAAATGATCACTGTCCTGGCCCTTGTTGTGTTCATGGCACAGGGGAGTTTCTCTGCTGATCAGTCATGGGGACATCCCATCTCCCCCTGATTTGGAAATTCGATAAGGGGCAGAAGCTCTTGTTCCTTCCCACAGGCCAGGTCCTGCAGCAATTGTCAGCTCCTCCTGGTTTTAGGGTGCAGTCAGAGCTATAGAGTGACCTAGCTGGTCTGCAGCTTTAGTGACAGGCAGGACAATGGCTCCAGACCTCGCCTTTCTGACCTGCTGCGAGCCTTGGCTTTGCTGTGAACACTTCAGAGCAGTACAAGTCCTGTGATGCCTCATAGCCCTCCTCCCAGCTGAGTCTGACATGAATGGGATTATTACAAATGCAGCAGTGTCTCATAGACTGTCTCATAGACTACCCAAATGGCATCTCTCTCCCCACTAGAACGACCCATTTATTTTTGTTTATTTCTTTTTCAGTAACTATATGTTTGGGGCATTTTTTCAGGTTCAGCTCTGCTTTGGAAAATAACTTTGAAATGGAAATGAGCTTATTGTGCGTCTCCCCGACTGAAGTCAAATGTGCTCCTTGTATCTCTTGGCCTTGCAAGCAACAGATTGGTAGCAAAGAACCAGGCAGAAAGTCTGTTCTGTGTGTGTGTATCACTGAACTGACTTGATACAGATTGATTCAGAAATACAGAGACTGCTAAATGCTTTGTTCACACGGGCAGTTTGTATGAGAAGCTGCAATTGAAAGCTGTAGTGGTGATGCTGAATACTAATGAGATAACATGTAATTTAATCCCAGTTGCCATTTGGAGCTATTGTTCATAGGAATCACACATCTTAAATTAGCTAAACCCCAAGTTGGACTGACATTGAACTATCTTATTTTCCTCCTTCTACAATTTTTTTGTGAAAAATCAAGGGCAAATTATGGTTACTATGAGAATTATAATAATATTCTGCAAATTGTCTTTTTGTGATTTGCACCATACACACAGAGAAGACTGGAGTGTTGAGTAACTGTGCTTGAATTGTCACATGCACACACAAAAGGACTGTCTCTCCTCTTTTCCTCCTATCCTTGAAACAGTTTTAGAGAAAAAACAAACCAGCACAGAAATTATGCCTGCAAATCCATTTCAACTTAATTAACACTATGCTAGTTACAAATGCAAACAGGTTCCCAAGCACGAAGTTTGGCTGTCCCTTCACCCTGTGAATTCAAATTTGACTCCTTGCTTTGTTCTAACAAACAAAGAGAGCGAAGAACAATGTGGCCCTGACCCTTCTTTACCCCTTCACATACAAATGATCCCTTTAAATATTCAGACACTCTGTGGCATGAAGAGGTCCCATGAGAGCAAACACCTGCCATTTCTCTGGACAGCACTTTCACCAGACATTGCCTATCCAGTTTTTGAACAACATTTACATTCCTGTGGGTGTTTTATAAAGAAGATGGCAACACTTGTGTCCTCAGGACATAGTCTATACTTCTGTGCAGAAGCACACAATGCAGGATGTACTGCATAAACACACTCCATTTGCAACCTCTCAGCAATTTTCTTGTCTGGGGATCCTCCAATGCCATAGGCTTGGAATCAGGGATAGCCCAATAGCCCAGCTGTAGCTTCCTTTGAACATGTTTGTGTACATGTGCTTGGACTGAGATAAGAATCTCCCGTGTCCACACACTCTCCCTCTTAGGAGTGAGTCCAGATCCAACCTGAGAGGAGGGTGTCAGGAAGTTGAGGCCA
The DNA here is from genome assembly GCA_034509425.1 of Eopsaltria australis. Lineage (NCBI taxonomy): Eukaryota > Metazoa > Chordata > Aves > Passeriformes > Petroicidae > Eopsaltria > Eopsaltria australis. The sequence continues at coordinate 50,746 of JAVTVJ010002932.1, read as the reverse complement.
CTGTTTAGACTGAAGGTACATTTTTGTTCCTTAAATGCACAAAGTATGTGCATTACTGATAAGACAGGGGGCATTGCTGGGTCTGGACCCAGTGAGAACTCCAGCAGTGGTGCTGTGGACACACGTGTGCAGTGCAGGAGGCAGATCCCTGGGCCCTCTGCACAAACTGCAGCAGTCTGGCTTCTGTGTCTGCTCCAGCAGCACTGGGAGCTGGACTCTGAAGACTCTGGAAGTCGGCATGAGGCTGACAGGATTTGTTGTCTGGTGATTAGAGGTTACTTATCCTCCCTCAAAGGCCCTGGATCCTTCCTTGAATAGTTGTACAGACTACTTGGCTTATTTCTGAAAAGCTCACTAATAGGCAGAGAGGGCTAGTAAGACCCACATAACTCACAAAATTTTATTATTCCTCACTGGCCTTAGACAAACTCATTCTTAAAACCCCTCAGTGCTGGGAATTTCTACCACCACCCCACCAAGAATCCATACCAGTGCATCACCAACTATATCACTGCAAATTCTTTCTTAAAATCAGGTACAAATCTCTCTTGCAATGATTTGTACCCACTTCGATGGACACAATGAGTAGATCATTTAGAAGAATGACGACACACTGAATGGAAACCTTGTCCTGCTAAATGTTGTGATGATGAGTCAGCTCTAAAACTGCTGCATCCAGTGATCACCAAGATTTTTTCACCATTCTGGAGTGCAGAGTAAGAGTTGGCCTTACTCTGAGTAAGAGTTTCCTCCAAAAAAGGATCTGTTCTGTTATAATTTTTAATGACAGAAGGCACACAGAATGGGATCAAAGAAAAATGGAAGAAAGGAAAGCCTGAATCAGATGGTACTGGCCTTTGAGATGGATTTGTTCTGAGCAGGATGGTTCCTCCATGGTTCTCATCTATCTAATAAAAAGGAACAGTACAGGCTGAGCAGAACGAATCAACAGAGGCATGTGGACTGCTGTTTGCTCTGGAAAACAATGGGAACCAGGCCGTGACACATCACTGAGACTTGCCAATCATTTTCAACTTTTGACTTTTGGTTTTTACTAAAGTTGCAGAAATACTCCCAGTCATTTCTGGTGGGCAGCAGCAAAAATAGCCTAACCAAAAGGTGCAAGAAAGATAGGCCAAGCCCTCCAAAAAAAAACTTTAAAAAAAATTCAAGAGTCTAATTCCCACAGGAAACAGGCATGTCATTGAAGTTAATGGAAGTTTGGTACTAAGCACTTACAAGTAGCTGAGCACCACCAGTTAATATTCTTCCCAACCACAATCTGTGAGAAGGCTTTGACTTTGTTTTCGTACTTGAAGCATTAAATATTTTACATTTTTCCCATTGCCTTGTTTCCCAGCAAGCGACGCAGAGTTTTCCAGCCTAGGTAATATGACAACCAACCATTTATCACATTGCATAAGCTGAGCCAGAGCTTTTCTTTTCAAGTAAACAAATACATTTTCAGAATATTTAGACACAGCTCACTGTTTGTCCTCACATCTGAAATGAGCTCTTGCCCATGGTCTAACACTGAAAGAGATTGCTGCCATGGTCTAAAGTAACAGCCTCATTGTTTCTCCCTGGGTTAAGGAATGCGTCCCTGGCATCCCATGGACTAGCTGGGGCTCTGTTTCATCATGAAGTGTCCAGCCACATCTGTGAGTGAAAGTGATCAAACATCCATCTAAGTGCTGTACACCTGCAACTCCAGAAGAAGTGCACGGGCAAGGCTGTTTGCTTAGGGATGGAAATGACTGCTCTTGACCAATATCCTTCTATGCAGGTTCCCAGAGCCAAAAATTTCTGGTGTTTGATGAGCCTGCTGTTCTTCTCAGTCTTTACTTAATTTCTGTCTGTACTTACTATTTGCTGGCAACTTCCCAGAGAAAGCTGAAACTACACAGAAGAATGCTTTTGCTTCATACCAAGCTCTCTAGGCTTTGATCAGAAACCTGAAATGAGAGAAAATGGGTGGCATTGCTGATTATGTCTTTGAGGGCTGAGCTTCTCAGACTGAGGAGAGGTGTGTTTCTCTGGCTACACAGAGATGTGCAAAATCACAACATGCAAAAATACAGCTCCCTAGCTGGCTTCTGACCTCATGATTCACCACTGAACGTCACAAACTGAAGTATAGTGTAGCTGTGAGAGAGGCTAAGTTAGAACTAGGAGTTGTGGTTTTTATTCTCCATCATTCAAAGAATTTGGATTAAGACCTTTCTAGAGATTTGAATAGAAGTTGAGACCTGACAGTCTTTTCTCCTTGGAGAGAGGTGGTGGTCCAAGCAGTCATCAGGGAACTTGGGGCTAAAAAGACACCTGAGATACTCCTGGCCTGTGTTCTCAAATACCCACTAAAAATGGCTGGGAGACATTTTATGTTCCTGGGGATAATGGGCAACAGATCTTAAGTGGTGGTAAGAGCAATGTATACATTCAATCAGAAATCTAAAATATGTAAACAGACAGAAATTGTCAGAGGGATGTGAGAAACTTTTAAATTAACAACAAAGGCAGGAAGAGGAAGTCCAGAACAAATACATCAATGTTTTTCACAGTCATGAAGGAAAGTAATCCACTGGTTTAAAAAACATTTGGTACGCTAAACATTAGCTGGATAACAGGCTGAGAGATACTTGGCACTGGTCCATGGAAATATAAACACAAGGCATTTGTTTCATTGTGTTTCTTTTATTTTAAATATTTACTTTCTGTGTTTTTCCAGGATATATTTTTTCATTCCATATGCATAACAAACTACCTTTCCAAAGGCTGACTTGGGAGGCACAGTCGGGGTCACTGGTTTGGTTTCAGTGGCTCTTTGTTGGGATTTAGTATGTTTCACAATGGAAAAATAACCATATCCAACTTTTCTCTCCCATTCCCATGCCCCCCATGCACCACCACTGTATTTGACAGCCTTTTTGGCAAAGATTGCTGAGAATGAGGACTGAAGGACTTTGCAAAACACCAGCTTCTTTTTCCTCCTCTTTTTCAAGGGCTAGGACATCTAGAAAACAGACATGACTGCATGGAGTGAGAAACTAGATACATATCTTTTTCTCACTTCATTGTAATACAGTCCTTTAGGCCTTGGAGGCAGCTTGAGTGGTTCTCAGCCCTGTGAAGTTTCATGTCATGGAACAAAACACAGAAACTGGAAAGGGCACCCTCATGAGTATGCTCATTTTCAGTGTTGGCACACACAGTAATTAGTAATTTCTGCACTGTGTATTTTCAGCACCATGCACTAGACTGATATCTGCATGTTTGCAAAGGTGTCACTCACGATTCTGAATATGTCACAAACCATGTGATTTGAAGGCCAAGTGAAGGAAGAATGAGAGGTGGCAGTCCTACCTACAAGATCAGGAATCCATATAAGATTGTCCTTTGTAGTCTTGAGGCTCCACAGCTTCTGTTACACCTTCACTTTACTGAAATGCTTCATGCTGGGAGGAATGCACCCCTTGAGGTCTGAGGGCCTACTCTACCTTTTCTCTCCTGTCCCTCCGAAAGGGGAGGTGGAGAGGGATTGTGGACAGGTCAAGTCTTTGTCAAAACTTAACCATTTTACAGTTGTTACCCTTTCTTTGATATTCATCTGTGCTATACCAGAAAATTAGTTTGAACACCATGAGACAAACCTGAGACAGGTTTACACCAGCTAACTCTGATAGTGCTGACAGTGTAACACTGATGCCTTAAGTTTTAGCTTTTATATTTTCCAGATCAGGACTGCTCTAGTGTACAACTCTAAAACTCCATAAATTGTCAACAAGTGTTCTGCCATTTTATTCAGATAAAACAATTTCTCTCTAAGCCTGAGTTTCAAGGACATACTGTTTGTCCAAAAGCTCAAAAATGTAAACAACCTTGGACAGCAGTGAAGAGAAGAAGGGGGACAAACTGGGGATGGGACTCCACTACCTGAAGCTGTAATTTGTGATTTGTGATATGTGAAGCTGTAATTGAAGGGCAGTGAGTTTCTGATAGGCAGATGGACCAAAGGTATATCTGTCCAAAATACACGTGCTAGGCATGCATTTTAGGTGTAGTCTCTGAGAGACTCTTGCATTGCCTGAGATGCACATTGTAAAGGCCTTTTTTATAAATACTTATTTTATTCTTTTAACTCTGTCTAGCTTCTGTTTAAGGTCAGCCTTCTGTAAAGCATCAACAGCATCAGAACTGTGTTCAGTGATGATGAATTTTTTCAGCAGAAAACTAAAGCAACCTGAGACAAGCACCAGATCCTTGACTGCATTTCCATAGCTTGACATGGAGCAGTGTAAATGTTCTTGGGCAGATTCTGAATCTGTCTGGAAAAGCAGCAAACTTGAGATATGGTGTGAATGTCTGTAAAAATAATGCTCAATTTAATGACATTCTAAAGGTTCCTCAACATCACAGAGGGGCAAATTTAAGGCAAGAGTAGGTGTTGGAAATTGTGAAAGGAGGAACATTCGTTCTGACTGTAAAATGATTCCCTACATATTGACAAATCTTTGATTAACACATTTTTTCACAGGGCTAGTTGATATTTTTCACTGCAATAAATGTCCTTTGTATGTATATTTTTAATTTTTTTTATATTCAAGAAGATTCAAACATTACATGACAAATGCAGATATTAGTTAGTGAAGCAATGAAATGCTGCTTATGCTGAAACTGGAAAAGAAATTAATGACAACTTATCTCTTGAGAAGTACATTTGTTAATATGAATTCCAGCATTCCTTATCCATCTCATGTCTTGCAGAGGGTAAAAAGTTAGTTACAAGAAAGGACTACAAAAATACTTAAGTCCACGGGGGGGTTTCTTCTTCCCTGTTCTCCCTTTCATATGGATCTCATAAAAGTTGCAAGATAACCTAGTTCTTTCTTCTATTAAGTTTATGGAAAATTCCAGAAGGCATAGCAGAAGTGGTTTAGCTGATTGAAAGCTGAACACTGTAATGTTCAGAGCAGGTGGAAATGTTCACTGGCAACAACTACGAACACTCATTTACTAGCACTTCAATAACTCAATGTTTCTGATCCATCCTCCTTTTGGATCTTCTCTTTATTTGTAAAGGATGTCTTCACAAAAAAGTGTCTGTGGCAGGAAGACCAAAATGACATCCCAACATGTTTGATTTAAGTTTGCGTTTGAGATTAAAAAAAAATCTGATATTACTTAAAACATTTTTAGTATGAACAACGAAAAAGAAAAAACAAGTGTGTCTCTATTATTTATATTTGGCTATTATCTTACCTCTCACCAGGATACCAGCCATGGTGTGATTTTGAGACACGATGTAAGAATATGTCTGTTCTGTGGCAGCCCTTGTGTTGCTGTAATCTCTATTTGGCAGGATCTGTTCCCACCCCAGGTGGACAGCCCAACGTTGTGATTCCACCCCACATTGAATATGGAGAGGAGCAAATGACTCTCTCATCTCTCATAGGCAGGCCTTCAGAGAAGGGCCAAGGCATCCGGTCTGATGCAGATTATTGGGCCACTACCCAAATTCACAGCTTGATCGTTTCCTGAAACACTCATTCATAATAGATAAATTCCTCATTCTGTAGTTTCTAGAGAAATACCAAGTTTGGCATTTCAGCGTCCAGGCCCACCATGTATTGCCGTGCTGAAAAATGCCAAATCTTTTATTTCATTGTGCTATGACTCCAAACCTTTAACACTGAAAACACACAATAGAAAACTGTGTTGAAGAAATAAGTTGAAACAAAGGTTAGAATTTGACTGTCACTTGGGAAGGACATATGGAAATAAATAATTCTAAATTCTCTTTTTGTAAAAAGTGTGAGTTCACAGCTTATTTTGAGCTACATACTGAGCATATGTAAAAACATCTCTCTAGGACTAATTGAATCATTATTTAAACATCTATGGAAGTTGGAACTCTAAATCCAACTCAAAACTCCATTTTAGTTTGTGCGCAAATGATGCAAGTTTTAGCGTAAGTTGAATTACAGTTTTTGGCTTTATAGGCTGCCGTATTTGGACCATATGTAGGCATCCTACAATATCCTAAATATAAACCCTATAGACAAGGGTTTGACAAGAGGAAGGAATGTGCCAATAGTCATGAGAAGACTAATTACTGTCAGAAGGACCAGGAAAAGTTTACAGAACCAGACTCCTCTACTTTTTCCCATAATAAATTGAGTCAATCTCCCAGGCTGCCATCCCCTTCTTCCATTTTTCTTCATGGGAAATTGTCTCTGGGAAAGAGGATTTTTCTAAATGCAAATTATAAAAGCCACCAAGAAAATAATTTCACTCTTAGCCATCACTGACAGGCAGTTGTTTTTCTGGGGGCAGTTCGTGCAGCATTTGTAGGTGCTGTTTGCATGCTGGTGTTGCCAAACCATCTGCATTGTGATACAGGCAGCTTGTGAATGTCAAGCTAATTAGCCAAGGCTAATGTCTGGTTTCCTGTAGAGAGCTTTTGTGGAGTAATTGCTGTCCTCGAGGTCAAACTGGTGTAATTACAGGTCTTTAATTAATCGAGATAAACAACCTTTGAATCATTGCAGTGAGTCAGACAATCACTCTAATGGACTTTTATCTTAACCTACAACAATATAGGGTATTATGACAGGTGACAGGAACGCTTTTATTTGTATGGGATCTAAACAGTTAGAGTTTTCACTAAAGCTATAAAAATTATTAACATCTATTAAAGTCTCTGCCTAGGCTTAAGAAGAAATTCATTGTTACATGCTTCTCAGGGCACACATTCATTTCTAAATAAAGTAGAAGGTATGTGTTTTCACAGAAGTAAATGCACACGAGTAAGAAGAGAAAGAAGAAAGTATTCTCACCTTAATTTCTCACTCTCTGTGTGATTTTATTCCTTTATTTTGAAGTAAGATCAAATTGTTCTTTGAAGCATAGTGTTGAGGCCATTTAAAAATTACAACCTTCCGAACAGCCTGTTTCTCCTTCTTACGTGTTTTCCTTCCTCTGTGTCCCCTTTGCTCCTCACACCTCTCCTTGAGGCTCAGATATTTTGGTCTACTATGGGAACATTGGCAAATGTTTCTCCACCTAACTTCATTATTTTTAAGGTCAATTCTCTGTAGGATTACCTCCTCAGAAACTGTTATTTGCTTTATCCCCTTTCCTCATACACTTTGGGGAATAAAAATGTCTACAATAATACCCAATTTTATGAAAAATAGCACCCATACTTCTAGTGTATTGAGGGTCTACTCTGATGAAAATTAAATGGACTGTGTAAGGAAATTTATGGAGGTTTGACCCCTATCATCTTCTGTAGACTTCACCTTAGCTTTGGAGTGTATAACAAGTTTAGGTACCATATTTCCCTGTTTTAAGTAATCACTGTAGTTATACGTTACTAGAACCACATGTAAGTTTAGTTTGTTTTTCTGCAACAGATCAAAACCAATATTTGGAAACAACCTTCAGAGCAGTACAGTCTGGCAGCCAAATTCTTGACACCTAAGAGAAGGATATCCATAATGCTGCTATCACTTAATTGATTTTTTAATAACTAATCAATTTAATTTGCACATACCTGTTGGTTTGGGATTTTTTGTGAGCAAGGGGTGATTTTTTTCTGTTTTGTTTTGGTTTGGGTTTTTTGTTTGGTGGGTGGTTCTTTTTGGTTTTTTAATAAACTAGGAGTATAATATAATTAGAATTCTAAGCTAAATTAATGAGTGCTTAAGATACAGCATGATGAACTCTAGGATGGTAACTTATGACCAAACAATATTCAGTGTCAGAAAGCATTATGTTTCACATAAGGAACTAGTTTGGCAGGAAATCAGTAGTCATGTACGTAAACTGAAAAGAAACAGCTCTTCAGTTTTATTAATTTTGCATGTATGACACACTGTGTGAGTCTGCTCTCCTTGCTTTTTGTGACCCTTGACTCACACTGGGTCCATGTGATATCATGCTAACACTGTGCCATCTACCCCAGGTAATGACTGCAAGAGGGACTAGTAAGGGTTAAATGAGCCTGTATTAACCAAGTGCCTACAAATTTACATCCCTTTTTCCAAACTCAGAACAAAACTCTGACTTTTAGTCTGTTTGTATCTGTAGGTATATGTATGTGTGTGTGTGTCTGTGTGTGTGTGTGTGTGTGTGTGTGTGTGTGTGTGTGTCTGTGTGTGTGTGTGTGTGTCTGTGTGTGTGTGTGTGTGTGTGTCTCTGTGTGTGTGTGTGTGTCTGTGTGTGTTTTCTATAAAATATTTTTCTCATAATCTCTGACACTGGAGTATCATGAAGATTTTTGGAAAGGCCATGATGCCCAGCTCAAAGACCTCAAACAATCAAGCAATACAAATACCATTTGTAATGCTGGCACCAAAGGTTGTCTCTGTGAAAAGACTCAGGTAGGTTAAGGGGTATGTGAAGCAACACTGAAGATGTCCTTGAAGCACTGAGCTGTTTTGGGTGGGATTGTGTCTAACTAGAGTCAGGTAAGGCTTATAATGCAGATAACTCTTAGAGCTAGTCTTTTTATAGCCAAGAGTCATTAAGTCAATAGCCTAGTATTACCCACAGAGGGTTGATTTACCTCCCTTATCTGAAAAAGGATTGCAGAGACAACACTGCTGTAGTAGATGGGGAAGCCCTACCCCACCTGTACTTGCAGCAACAAAGCATCTTCTGTAACAGCTTTCCATAGCTTCTCTACTCTGTGAGACACTGGGAACTTCTCTGCATTTACTCTTTGGCAGTACTTCTCACTGCAGTACTCTGGCAGAGTTGTGCAGCCTCATGCTGGGGACATATTTTATCCACATTACTTTAAAGCTGCCTAAAGTTGCCAGCACAGGCTCTGTGTCTTTCTAAATATGCATTGTTCTACAGCAGCCATTCTGTTCCAGCCTTTCACAAGCTATGTAATGTGGTGACTCTTCTGCTCTCTTTTCCCTTCCCACCCTGTATAAGCTTTCAATCACTGACAATATATTCAAAACAAAAGTATCCAAGAAATTAAAACCAGAATGAAATCCTCAAGGCCAGTATTCAGAACTCAGTTGTAAATGAAACGTCTAGCTGCCTTTACAGCATTTAAGTGGTCTAATGGTGAATAAGATTTCTCATTCAAAGGATGATTCATATGCCGGGGCACTCTGGAAGGCACATGTACAGTGACCCAATTTGAGTAGGATGCAAAGTGCTAAAATGCAGTCTTACACATGTGCAGGAGTTTGGGCCCCTGAGACAAGTTGGTTGGGACTTTTAAAGGGACAGGGATCTGAGGCAGATGGCAAAGACAGAAAACCACTCAGCAGCATCAATGATAGCAAGAAATGGGCTTGATTTTGAAGACCTGCCAAGAGTATTTTTGCACATGACAAATCTGATGCATCCCTGGCAGAAAACTTCTCTTGTCTTTCAGTGACAGGGGATGAAGCACTGACCATAGTTAGTGCAATTGTAAAAGCAAAATTAATTCCAGCATTTACCATTTTAAAGTCAAATTCCAAGATTATTTCATCCAGAAGCAGCCACAGAGCTCATACAGTGACCGAGTAGAGTCTTTGATTTCTACCCATTTGCCTGCTGGCAAAACCAAGAGTCTCACCAATTGTATCGATGCATGAATATTATGCAGTTTTGCGGGTTTCTTCTTTTAACCTGTGAATGCCAATTCAAAGTAAAACTGTGAATCTCTGGCTTTCTGGAGAACCCTGGGAAAATACAGAAAAAGTAGATCCATGTGCTGGGCAGGTAACTCTCCACTGACTTACTGTTATTAATGTGATGAGGGTAAGGTTTAATAGTTGCAACAACACATTAGCAGAGGAATGAACTGGAATTGATTCCTTACATCTGCTCTGACTTTTACATCACTGGGAACCTAACACATTCTCTCATCCTCACTTCACACATTACAGTCTCCCAAAGGGAGACTTTCCCCACTCCTGGATATTTGGTGGAAGGTGTTCTCTGTGCAAAGTGTTATTTATAAAAGAAAAAAGGTGCTGATTCACTTTCTGGAAGCCAAAGTATTTTTGTTTGACATTGAAACATTGTCAGGGCAAGGCATTTATAGGCTGATAGACACTCTTAGTCAAAACTCACAGTAGAAGAAAACACTAGAAAAATGGTTTTCTAGTATATGGATATTAAAACCAAGAGTTCCATTTAAATGATGTGCATATTTATTTGACCTTTCTATTTAGTGCATTTGAAATTGTCAAATTGAGTCACATTTGCATTTAGCTTTGTATTGTATTAAATACTTGTCTTGTATCAACAATACATATTAAGGGTATAAATATATCATATCACAAAGACATATAAGACATCCCAGACTGGGATTTTAGGCATTTGAATTTAGGGTTTTTTGCTTCTCAATGAAAAGACAGCTCTATCACAAGGCTCTTCCTGCTGATAAGATAGTCCTAGAAGATGCTTTGAGTAAACAGGACACTTTTCTGGATACCAGACTAAAATTTTACTTTCAATATATGGTAAGGGTTGGGAGGTTTAAGGAGAATGGAGTGGTTGGTGGCAGTTTTTTGGGCTTGAGGTTTTTTTCTGTTTGGTTGGTTTGGGGTTTTTGTTGTTAATTGGGTTTTTTGTTGCTGTTCTTCTGTTTTGCATTTTTAATTGTTTCTGTTATTTTCTAAAGGCACAGAATAAAAACATACATTCACAGTTTTGGTTGTGAAACATACGTTTATTGGCAGAAGTATTAACTTTTCAAACTTAATGCTCAGTGCCTAATCAACTGTCTCTCAGCATTTTTCCTTAATATCTCAAAGTTCTGAGACAATTTTCTTTGTTCAAAGGCAGTGAGTTGTGAAAATTGTATTTGTTATCTTCCTGGAGTTAGTATTTATTTGGGGAGCTAACACTTAATTTGCGTTTAGTCACACCTGCCAGAATGACCCTCTGAAACTCACACCACCCAGAGCAGTGTGTTTGAAAGCCTTCCAGAATTTGGTCAAGGACCCAATCAATCATGGGAATGACAGTGTGTTTGGATAAGAGAGCTGTCAGGCTTGCTTAGCCCTTCTGGTACTCCCTTCCCTTCTCTCATCTTAAACCAAAGTCTTTGATAATGCACCAGATGTTATTTATTGGGGAGAAGGACCTGAAAAGTATTTTCCAACTGTTGTTTTGAGAATGGGTTAGAGATTGGAACAGCACCATCAATAACAAAATACATGGAACATAGCCCTGTTTCATAATCAGAAAAGAGGAAAAGAGGCCAGCTATTGAGAATGCTGCAATTAAAAACAAAAGCTGAAACAATAGCTTTGGGCAAATGCGATGTTGTCAGTGAACATCCTGCTTTTCCAGCAGTCCACATGGAGTGGGACAGTAATGAAAGGTCTCAAATCAGAAACAGTGCTGAGCAAAAGGTGCTGCTCCAGCTGGGATAGTCCTGGTCTGCCTCCAGTGGGCAGGCTGGAGCAGGGACAGGAGGGAGAAGCAGTGTTGACCCAGAGATCTTACCATAGCATTTTCACAGTAGCTTGCCATAGGGAAGTGCAAGACAGCTTCCAAGAAATACCTCACTTCTGGGTGGGCCAGCCTAACACCACACATAAGTTTATTGCATAGGGCTGCAAAGTTCAAAGGAATCTCTGGGAAAGGGGAACTGTGGCTCACACTGCTGAGCCCAATCTGCTACACCACACATGGCTAAAGTACACACTATCAGTAATCAAGGGAAGGACCTCCCTGAAGCACAAATGGCAGTGGGGGTACCCTTCTATAAATATCCTGAGAAATAGCAGAGTTTCCCTTTCCAGTTGCCTGAGTGACTCCACCTCCTTTGATAGCTTGCAAATGTTCCCTAGGTTTTAGTAGTTACCACCGTCGCGTGTGCTGTAGATCAAAAACAAGTGCATGGGGAAAGGCAGCTAAACACAATAGGCATGGGTTGAATTGCACGCAGTAGGAACCGTTTTAGAGTTGTGGTTCTGTCCCTTCCCTTTTTTCCATCCTTCTAATCCCTTTCCTCTTTCAGTTACATTCTGATTTCCTGTACTCAGAGAAACCTAATGCCAGCTACAGCTCTCAGCCCTGAGGAATTAAAACCATATCCACAAACTGGTAAAGGACGGATCCTGCCTGGCCCTTTTTTCCTGCTGCAAACAGCAGAGAAGTAGAATCCAAGAAGAGCTTCCAAGCCAACTCAATACCACCCGAAAACCATGCTGGCATCCAAGCAGTCTTTGTAGGTCTGCATATTCAGTTCTGAGGTCTGGGTTTGGTTGACGATGATCACAGTCCGTATGAGAATTTGCCCTGATAACTTTCCATTAATCATTGGAAAATCTGATTAAGACTTCACAGAATTCTGTAAACTCAGATTTATTTAAAATTATGCAAAGCACCAATAAAGCATGAAAAATACACACTTGGGTCCCTAAGAAAAAGAAACTGCAAGAATTTCCCATGGAAAATAGCATTTTTGTTCCATAATATAAAAAGAGGTAGGAAAATCCAGTAACTGTATTGCATCTACAGTATCAAATTTAAATCACAGCTCATGTGTTAGAGATCAGAAGAATAAAAAGAAAAAATCCTCCTTGTTTTTCATGTGCCTGGAAATGTTTCAGTTGATGGATAAAATTTATAAATAGGTGTGGGAGCTGGCCCGTTTTATAGGATACAGCATGAGTACTTGCAATTCCTTATCAGTGTGACTACCTGGAATTTAACATGAAAGACACACTACTGGAAGTAGTGTTCGAGCCTTACACTTTGCTAAGAGCTGCCATTTACCCGAATGAAAAAGGGACCCACTTGTTGCTGTAACTGGCATTAGTCACCTCTGACATTTTTAAAGCTCTGTGACAACTATGAGAAGAGTTTTCATTTGGGGAAAGGCTGGCTATTTCCTCCAGGTTTAAAAAAAGGCACCATATAGCACTGCACATCATGTAGCTCTTCCAGTTAATTTTTAATGGTTTGAGGGAAGGACTCAGTTTGAAATCACACTGCATTTCTGTCAGGGAAAAGAGGAAAGAGAACACATCTTCATCAAAAGATCCCGTAAAATGCAACAGAGGCTTTTTTGGATTGTCCTGTAGTAATAGGGGATTATATCCTTGTTACAAAATAGGAAGAGCTTATGAAAGCTTATTATTGCTTTCCTTACAATCATATCACAGTACTACAGAACCAAAGTCACACTCACAACAAATCATTTCTGTCATGAGGATTAGGTGAAAGAGTTGGGTGATTTCTCAGAGCAGGAACTCCTCCACAGGTTTGGAGAACATGTGGAACCTAAAAGTGTTTCTTCTTCTAAACAGAGCAAAAAATGGAAGCACAATTTCCAGAAGTTACCTTTACTTTTGAAATTTTGGGGACTGGCAACACAGTCACAAGCACAACAGCTAGCAAGTGAAATTTTCAGTATTAGTGACAAAAACAGCCCTCTCATGCCTTTTGCCTACCATGCCAATGTGAAATCTTACAAGAGCAGAAAAAGTCAGGCTGATCTAAGCCCAAATTTTGCCTAAAATACAGTCCTCCAAGTCTGTCTATTTGGTGCCCATGTCTTCCACATGACATGTGTGTGTGTCAGATCATTAGGCAGATGCAGTGATAAAAACAGAGCTGTTAAATATCCATTTCACTTGGTACATCCCACTGAGCAATCACAGAGACATATTAAAATTGTTACAGATGTGCTGTACTTGCACAATAAACGCTACTTACCAAAACTGTAAGTTAAATACTTTTTATCATTACTGCATAAGCAAGATTTCTAACAAAACCAAAGCTTTTTATCATATGCAAAAACCTCCTTTCATATTTAGCAGAAAAAAAAATAAATGGCAGATGTCAGAGATCTCTTCCTAGGAAAATAGTTCACTCTGGCTGTTTCACCCCTAAGCTATAAAATTAGATGCACGTTTACAAACTCTATCCATGGCCATACTTTATCTATGCCGGAATTACCTATGCTAATACTGTAATTTAATCAGCATTACATGGTTGCCAAAAGGTATTTTTCAAATACATTCAGAAAATATCTTTGATAATATAAACACTAACTGACCAAGTGTTTCCTCTGCCTAGTTCACAAAAACTGCAGGCTGACAGTAAATTCATCATGAGACTTTTATTCCTCCCCTACAAGAATGTGATTCTCCTCATAATAGAGTTCACCTTATACACACCTTTCACCCAGGTGTCCAAGGTATGAATTCTTTATTCTCCATTACAGAAATTAACAAAATTTTTAGGCAGGTTTCTCAAAGCATGACAAGCTTCTCTGTGTATACAAAAAGTATGATCTTCTGAATAGAGCTGAATAGAGATAAAAAATATCTTTAAATACTGAACAGTGCTTAAAATTATGCAATCTATTAGGCTTGTTGAACTTGGTGGGAGACTCTCAAAATCAGAGGATGTACAAATGTTTGTTGGATAAGAAACTTACACTTCATATTTAAAATAATGGGTCTCCAAAACTTCCCAGGTTTTGGTTGCACTTATACTTTTCAAATAAATTTGACCAGGGTTATTTCTGTTGTATTTTTACTTGACCCATGGCCTTTGAAATAAACACTGTAAAGGAATTGAAATTCTATAATCATTTCCCCCTGCTTTTATGTCACTTCAGTACTTCAAAAGATAGAGTTGATAAAAGCATCAAGACCTTCTAAGGTTTCTTGCAGACATATTTTACAGGTTTGATCATCGTGTATTTTTCAGGTACAGTTACTCTTTCCCTCAATGACTCTGATGTTATCTTCATTCTGTTGTGGACTCTTATCTCTGAGGGATGAAATATCAGTTGATCTCCTTGCAAGAATTACATGCTCTGTCTTTCCATTAAGTGAACCCGATTATGACTTCTACCTTGTGAATGACCTTCTAACATGGAAACAGCGTATGGGAAGCAAACAGAATAAAAAGACTTATCTTCAATTAATGCTAATACAAGAAAAACACTCCAATTGCTTCAGTCAACCTGCCTTAAGTCTAACTTTACCATCTAGGATGCCTTCTTTTGAAGAAGTCATTGTAGTTAGAAAAATGTAATTTACCTTTGAACAAAAGTATAAATTTATAGAGAAGATATCAACTAAGCAACAAAATCTAGCTCAAGAAGAATCAAACTGCAGAAAACCTGCTTGCTAGGTGTTTGGGTATAGGTGCTCTGTTATGATGGTACTACTTGGACCTCAGCATTCATTTCATCAGCATGAGGAAAAAAAAGAGCTACACAGCAAATGTACTATTTTAAAAATTCTTTTCACTTCTGGAATTTACGATATGTTTAGGTATTCAAAATTAATATATTCTGTTTTATTTTGCCCATGAAACTCTTCTATCTGTTAAAAAAGTGTAATTTTCTTCAAACTCTAACAAGAGCACTTCAGAACAGCAATGAGGACACTGGTTAAAGTGTATTAATACTGGCATTTTGAATGGATAGTACAGGAGATAGTCGAGGAAGATGCAGGTTTGATTTGTGGCAGGACACAAGAGTCATATATGGAGTCCAGATATTTCTGGGACAAATGCAGAGGGAATAACACAGGTTCATTCTGTCCTTTTAGGGTCAGGTCACTCCCTTTTACCCATATGCCATCTCCATCCTTTTTCAGCTCTCCCCTTGTGCTTTCCATTTATTATGTTGTTCACTAGATGACTGTGCTTTAACCCCTTTATGTTTTAGTAAAATAAAGAAAATATTATTAAGGAAAGAGGTATAACCTCCTTTGCTTCCTACAGTCTACGAAAGTAATGTCTCTTTCTAGAGCCAGTTCAAGCACCAGGCTTAGCAAAGGGAGCAACTTTTGGAAATTGCCTGGTCTGCAAGAGCCTGTGACAGGAGTGTATTATGATTTTTAAAAATCTGAGTTTTTCCATTAAAAGAGGAATGGTGCCTTTTTATCACTTTGATGGGTCTCTCTTGCAGTCCCTCAGGATCCCTGGGAAACACCCAGATGAGGATTGTCAAATAAGCAGTAATTATTCTTGCTATGACAGCCGTACAACTGCAGTCTCGGTAGTTGTAAATGTCTTCTGTGAAACTCCTTTTCAGTAGGGTGCTCATTTAAAATCTTTACTCTTGACATAGCATTTTAAAATGCACATAGAATTCTCCCTTGACACATCGTCTGTAACTGGGTAACACACACATGATAACTGAAGAATTAGGGTGATTTTTCTCTACTTTTCATGTACATGTTCCCGAGCACACAACCTGCTATAGCAGAGCTCAGTAGTTCTCAGTCATCAAAAAGTAATCTCTTTGAAAACAAAGAAAACCAGCCTCAAGCATGTCCACATGAACTTGGTTTAATTTGTATCATCAGCATTAGTTGTTGGGGTTTTATTATTGTTGTTGTTGTTGTTGTTGCTGCTATTATCATCATCATCATCATCATGATTATTACAGCCATTGTTAGTATATTCTGACAGACAATTTTTCTGTGTGCCATCTAGAGCATTGTTGCAGCCTATCCCCCTGGGCTGTAATTATCTGAGACTTGAAAAACAAACAGCCTGAGATTGCTCAGCACTTAGTCCTTCATGAAATAATGCTACACAGTTGTGCTTGGGAGCTGATTATCCACTTCGTTCTTTTCTTCCTCTCCACATAACTTTAGGATAATTTCCTGCCAGAGGTCCTGGTTTTCTTTATAATAAGTCATAAGCTGCTTATTTGACTGCATGCTAAAATTAAATGCCTCTTTGTAGTTGGGGCAAGAGCTGGGTATGTTCTCTAGGTCAAATTACAGTTTGAAAAATTACATCCTACTTTCTGAAATGCCAGCCATGCATTCAGCTGCATATTAGTACTTATCACTTTTCAGCTTAAAATGTAACAATATTGGGAGTTTTTAAGCAGCTGCTGCTTTCCACTCTCCATCCCCTCCAGGTGGCTGCACTTCACTGATGGGTAAAGTGATTTCTGTTTAGAGAAAAAGCAGCTTTTATAGTTTGTAAATGGTTTTAGGGTCCTTTGGGAGGAAAAGCATGGCACAGGAATGTAAGCTATTCTGATTCTTGTTAAGAGAGGGGTACAAAACCCCGTGGGAATTAGACCAAAACTAAACTCCTGTAGAAATCTCCAGGTGTGCAATCTCACTGAGTAGGAACACTGGGCCAACAAAATGATCAGTTGTGGATTTAAGTGAAAGCTCTGAAGAAAAGGAAAGAGAAGGGAAAAAATTGTTAACAACGTTTGCATCAGGGAGCGGGAATGGCAGGGAAAATGGTTGATAAATAAAAGGTCCCCCACTCAAATGTGTTTACAAAATCAGGGAACTTGTCTGAAGTGCTGATGATATGACAAGAAATAATCCCAGCTCACTGTCAGAAGCCAGTTTTCTGCGAGCTCAAGTGGACTACACTATGCCTCTGACCCAGAACGGATCCATTAAATTGTGATCCACAGGGATTTGTTGTGCTAAAGATGTTCATCCATGTCTGATTAACTATGCATGCAAACACAGACAGCCCCCACGGCTGCTGGCTTTAAAGCCCAAGCTTTAAACTCAGCCCAGCAGCACTGGTGAGCTTTAAATCCTGTCAGCAGCACTCTGAAGAGTCTCTCTGAGATACAGCCAAGATGCATGCAGTGCACTGGGAACATTAACAAGCGGGAACTAGACTGTCCCTTCAGTACAAAATGTTTTCTTCAACTGAAAAGAAAAAAAAAGGTAATAAAAGAAAAAGATCTGAAATTTCAATAAACTTGTTAGATTTTAATCTGCGAGCTTATGTAATTTTTTCCATGCTTTCCTTAGAGAGAAGAATTCCACAATTTAAATTAAAAAGTTCCATTTTCTTGCAAAAATATTGACACGGACAGCACGACCCAGAATCCTCCCCCACGCCCCCTCTGGCTGCCCTGCGGCTGGCGGGACAGCATCGCTGCGGCCAGGGCCTGGCAGCACCCCGGGAACAGCGGGATGCTCGCTGCACGGAGGCACGACAGGCTCCCAGTCTGCTGCCACGGCATGGGAACAGCACGGCCTGGAGCCCTGCCTCGCCACCCCAAGGCACACGGAGTGGGTCACTCTTTGCATGTCTTCAGCAGGGTCACAATGCAGAGATGTTGAGCGGGTCAGATTGATTTAACAGGGAAACTTACTGGTGGGATTTGGAGAGGATTTAAATTACTGCTGTACAGCTACCAGGGCATTGGCAAGATTGAATGCACTCGTTTTTTCTGATAGACTTGTCTGGGTCTGCTGGAAGTGCATTGGCATGCTGTCCCTTAAAGGCATCTGACTCAAGCCTATAGGGGAATTAGCTCTGGTTACTGCTCCAAGCTGCAGGTTACTATTCCTACAGCTGAGATGGGTCTGGATGATCTAACCTGCTTCTCAGCTGCCATCATTCCCAGCCCAGCTATTCGTGTTCACTGCAATAAGCTCATTAACTGGGTTTGTAGGGACACAGTGGGATGTGAACTACACTGGCTCACACAGCTCACTCTGCTCCCCTGCAGCAGGAATGGCAGCAGGCTGGTAAGGCATGTCCTGACACTGCAAAACCAGGCAAGGGAGCATCAGCCAGGGCACAGCAGGGCAGAGCCTGTCTCAAAGGCAGTCACTGATCAGGGCAATAGTGTTCATGAGCAACTCAAACCAGAGATGTAAATGCAAAAAAGAGAACTGATGAGATCAACCCCACTCTTCTGAAAGGCCTTCATATGTGTGACTGAACGTGCCTTCAAGGCAACTTTTAGGCAACTCAGTGGAGTAAGAGAATCTGAAAGCAATCATCTGAAAGCAGTTCCTGGGGCAAGTGCAGCAAGCAAGAAATTCGGCAAATTTGCAAGGAGGTGCACAATTGTACAGTTAGAAAAGCAAATATTGTTCATCAGGATGTATGACATTTTGAAGTATTATCTATCAACTGTGCAGGCCAGGTTAAGGGTGGGAAAAGAAAGAAGCTAAT
The DNA here is from genome assembly GCA_034509425.1 of Eopsaltria australis. Classification (NCBI taxonomy): domain Eukaryota; kingdom Metazoa; phylum Chordata; class Aves; order Passeriformes; family Petroicidae; genus Eopsaltria; species Eopsaltria australis. The sequence goes on along the minus strand of JAVTVJ010002932.1, from coordinate 31,846 downwards.
TACCTGATTTGACTTAGTCCTAGCAAAGCTTTTATCAGGCTGCAGACTTTCTGTTTTGTCACTGATCCCTGTAGGCTTCAGGGTCCCACACCAGCCAGGTACTGCTGGAGTGTGCCCTTGTGTTGAAATAATATTGACCCATCCCCTAATGGTCCCTTGTGTCAGAGGATGCACGAAAGAAGGAAATGAAACTTAAACAACCTTCACATCTGCAGGGGATTTCCACACCATCTAGGTTCACATGAAAGCTCTTGAAAAAGATTGTCACTATCTGAGCAGTAGCAGCAGTACACTTTGTGCTGGGCAGGTGCTCTCAGAGTTTGTATTGAAGAAAACCCAATTAGGACAGAAAAATAAAAAAGTTGTCAAGTGGTAGTTTAGCAAAATTTGTTCTTGGCAACAGTGTTGTTCCTTATGTCCTCTGCAGAGGCAGGATATGATTTGTTATGAGGAGACAAAGCTAATCAGGATCAGATTAGCCAGGAACTAAGCCTAGGTGGCATTACTCCAGATGAGAGTTCTTTTTCCTACACATGGATCAGCTTTGGGTTGACAATTCATTGGTCCAAGCTGAAAATATTAAACAGTGAAAAGAAGAGAATAATGAGAAATTTTACACACACAGATGCACTGACTCTGAGTTTCTGAAAGCAATTTCAGTTTATTTTTATAAGAGGCATTTTATCACAAAATACATTTAGTTTTAAAGCAAGTAAAGGTGTTGTGAAAGTACTTATGCTGCAGTGGTAGCACAGCCCTTCTCTCTGTGCCCCAGGCATTACAGCCCAACTCTTTTAATGCTCAGAGCTGCTTGCAGCATCCTGGGTTCCCTCTGCCATGTGGGGTATACTTGGGAGAGGAACCCTTATGCTGTCTGGGATGGGGACAAAGCAGAACTGACAGCAAAGGGCTGGTCCATGGTATCTGTTCTGTTGCTGGTGGCCAAATGCTAGCCAGTGCATATCTTTGCCTCTCTCTGCCCAAAATGCTCATATGTCAAATAGGGACAGTAAGTATTTCCCTACCATGTCGAAGTCTTACAGGTGTAAGTGAACCAGTTTTTCAGAAGAACCCGTGAGGGTACTTAGAAGAACACTGACAGTGTAATGAAATGTCCCACGCCTTTCCAGCCAGCACAGACTTCCAAGAAGCCAGGGGACTGCAGCCCTCCCACCAGCCACTGCTCCATCTGATGCAAATACTCCTGCTCACAGTCAGGTGGGATGCCCACCTTGTCCTCCCCGCTGTGCATGGTGGCCGTGTCCTCCTTGTTTGCAGTGGTATATAAACAATGAATAATAGGATAGGTAGGTTGGTTATAAATTAAGCAAACTATATTAAAATTGATTTTGGGTTGCAGGGGGAAAGTAAGTTATGAGGTGCTACAGTTGCAAACATTTTGGTTTATATGCTACTTCCAAGAAGAAAAATATTATGCTAAATGAAAAAGAGGTGTCAACCAATCAGCTCTCCTGATGCCTGTCCCTTCCTCCAGCAGTAATAGTCCCATCGTGCTGTTTTACAAGGCAGTAAGCCAGTCACCAAGTGGGGAAACTACCAGAATAAAGTTCTCCTGGTTTATGCCAGGGAGGGAGCCAAATTATGGCCTTGTAAAACAGTGTGATAGTGCTATTATTGTGCGGGTGCTACAAACTGCTTAAAATAGTGTTTTGAAGAAGTTTTTCAAAATATTCTCAGGAGCTGCTCAGGAGAGAAAGTCTGTGATGCCGAGTCATGTAAAGCAAGCAGGAGGACTCAGAGCAGCATAGGAAAGGTATTTGTGTGCCAGCACCCAGTGCAAAGCTGCATTCCTTGTTGAAGGCTGGACCAGGTTCAGGCTGGGGCTTGCCAACATTTCCTGTGGGATTTTCAGTCCTTTCTCATCCCTTGGCATAACAGGAAACAGACATTTTACAAGAATAACTGTTATCTCAATTTTAAAAATATGAACTTCAGTGACAAGAGCAAGGACCTTTTAACTAACTGGTTTTGAGCACTAATGCAAAATGTTCCATCTTGCTTTTTGTAGGCTGCCCAGGCCTCCCTGCAACATTAATGCCAAAAGCAAACATTTTCCTGAGGCATACTAAGATGCAAACAGTGATAAAAGCAGATATAAGCTCCCTAGCCCATAGATAAAAAAGGTAGTTTAGCACAAACCTCAAGAGAAGCATCTAAAACTAACTAGGTGGGGGAACAGAGCAGTGATAGCTCAGAGGACTGCTAATCAAAGCCTTCTTAGAGGAAAAATGAAGTCTCAACCAAAAAAATGTCTGCTTGCAGCAGAAAATGTTAAATTTCCATTAGAAATAATGTAAATATCTGCCTGACAAACCAAAACATGTGGGTCAACAGGAAGTATTCCCATTTTGGTAATGCTGTTGACAGCATGAGGTCTGAAATGCAGTTCTCTCATGGCTCATGGGGCAGGGCTCCCCAGCCGTGCTGAGTCTCCTGTGACACACTACAGCCAGGGAGATTTTTAGGGCTTAAACTGTGTCTTGAAAGAAAGAAGGCTGGGATGCAGGAGAGAAAACACAAGTCACAGAGAGAACCCACCTTCAGGAAAGAAATCCTTGCTAGCACTAGCAGATCAGTGGAAAATGAAGAGCATGAGCATGGCAGCTCACCAAACCTCAGGCAGAGATCTGCAAATGACAGTCAGGTACTCCCTGAAATGCAGCAGACAAACACACTTCTCCAAAGCCTGGAGGCTGGGGACAAGAGAGGCTGAATCTGTCTCGTTTGTAAGTTAGTACTAACTTATTTCCTTAATCTTTGGAAGATGTGGGAGAGGAAAGAAACTAAGGAACTAAAGGAAAGGAACTAAAACAATATAAAAAAAAATATATAAATCCTTTTGTGTGGAAGGTACGCTTACATCCATGACTTGCGCCTTTGTAGGCAAGCAAAACCAGAGCAGGGATGGCACTGAAGCAGAGGAGAAAGCAGATTTAACTTGTTTAATATTTCTAAATATACCAGAGAGGAAATCTCTTTGCCTTTAATTCTAGGCTCTGCTTGTTTGTTGTCTCCAGTAAATTAAATTCCCAGATAAAGTTACCAATGGGCATATCTGAGACTTTTAAAAATAACATCAGTACATCAGGAATCTGGCAGACTTTCAAATAAAACAAACAATATACAGGGAAACCTATTCATTTTAGTAGCATCCATGGATGATGATAGGGAGAGCAAAGCTGTGATGCTTAGAAGCTCAGCAATATTGTTCAAAAAGAAGGCATAAAAAAGGACTACTCACATTTTCCAAAAAAAGGGTAAGAATGAAATGAGAAGCAGGATTTTGTTCAAGGCTTCAGTGTAATTATATATTTTACATCTCTTTCGACGCAACACTTTGTTTAAGCATGGGAATGTTCTAGCAGACTTACAACAATATTTCCATACTGTACATTTATTGTAGCTGCTCATTAAGTCAAATTGCTAGCACATGAAGTCATATGGAAAAAAGAGAGATTTAAGACATAACATTTTCAGGATGCAAACATGAGAAGTGAAGATTTTTTCATCAAACTCTGGTTCACACTCAAAGCAAATTTCCAGTGAGCATGCAGAGGCAAGCTAAAGGGAGGAAGATTGCTATCAATTTGAATATTATTTTACATTCAATTAGCAAATTACAGCTCTTGCCAGGCTGGTTGTGGTATATTTATGTGGTGCTATTCATACAAAAAAAAAAAAAAAACCAAACATAATAGGTAGCAAAGCTGTAAAAGTTTAAAAAAATAGCAAGCAAAAGAAGCATTACTGCAACCAATCTTAGTAATTAGCAAAGTGCTGTTATTCTCATGCTAACAATAACCCATGTAGAGATTCCATATTAAAGGTCCCTGTAAAAAATTGTAAACCACAGTGTAATTAAGCAACAACAACAAAAAAATAGTTGGGCTGTTTGTGAAGGAAGATCTGGTGGTGTGTTTTCCTCTTGATTTGTTCTTTGGTTGTACTACATTTGCACTGCCCCTATTAAATTTTGAATCTCAGTGTATCCCTAGTGTTCATTGCACACAGCTGTATTTGACAAATTAATTAGACATGAAACTGAAAGCTGTGCTGCTCATCGTCCTCCTTCCCCTTTGCAGTTTCCATCTCCCCTTTGCAGAGGAACTGGAGCCCAGGTCCAGCGAGTGGGTACAGAAGGAGGGCAGCACGACCAGTTTATCCACCATGAGAATGGAGCTTCTCTGAGGGAGAGTTACTCCCCAGGCCAGCCAGAAATCTGCCCTCTGCAAATGCTACTGCTAAGCTGGGGACCAACAAAGCAAGGTTTAGCCAGGTTAAGTATCACAGGATTTGAGGAGAGCCAGGAAGAAAGGCGAACTGTGGGGACTCTGTAATTATGTGTGTATATACATGTATGTACATTTTACTGAGGAAGCGAGACCTGTGTAACAGATGGAGCTAAAACATTGGCAACATAGCCCTGTTGGGGAACAACAGCTGTAGCAACAGCACCAAGAGAAACAACAGCATCCACCCTCCTGCATAACACCTGGGGTGGTCAGTAACCAGACATTTCTCCTGTTCATCTCATTACAGTGTGACCAAAATATGTACCTGTAAGAAAGCCCTTTTTACTCCCTGGTGTTTATTATTTGTGGTTCAGTACAGCAGAAGGAGGAGGCAATAACAGCTGCAAGAGCAAGAGCTGTGTGTTAAGGTGAAATAGTTTCTGAGAGGTGAGTCCCTATCTCTAGGTATGGTGTATTGGCTCAACGTGGATGAATGTAGGAGCAAAATCTGGGGGCAAACAGGGGTTAAGTACAGAAAGGAGGCCACGCTACCAAGACAGTAGCTAAAGAGAGCGCTGGAGACTCCCCATCACTTCCACACTCCTGGTCTGCTAGGAGAGCAGCAACTGTGATCCCTGAGCACGCCATCTGGAAATCTCAAACAAGGCACACAAAAACTAAACCAGACATACAGGACCACCTGCCTTCCTCTGATCCAAGCAGCATCACAACAAATTGTCACCTGCCTACTTTGGGAAGCTCAGCAAGCAGTGCACAGGCATGCTCTAGAACCACTGGTATTTTTAGGTCTTTATTCCAGAAAGCATACCTTGGTGTTCTGTCTTCCTCTGTTTCAATATGCCTCTTCCTCTTCTGTCCCTTGCCTGCAAAGTTCATTTACCATTTTAGCAAGAGTTTCATACCAGAAGATCATGTGTTATCTCAGAAGTCCAATCACATTTTTCTTGCAAAGTAAACCATGTGTGCTCTTTTCCACTACATGATCAGTGGATTTACTGAGAAGAGGGGTGCAGTTTATGTGCTGATGGACATGACAGCCTCAGGAGACTCAGATTTAATCTTGTATTTTTCATTAGCCTATCACTGTCAGTCTTAGAAACCCTGGCTGGATGCTCAGGTGTTGCTTGGTGTTCATCTCTTTGTGCAGCAAAGCAGACTTGCACAGGTAAACCAGCCTGGTAAGTGTGCATTGCTGGGCACACTTCCCTGCTGCTCTGAAAGCAGGTTTGTGCTCCGTGACCTTCACCAGCCACTCCCCAAGTCTGTGCTGCAATTGCCCCACCTGTATAATGACTTCTTGGTGAACCGCTTCAGTGTCTACTGTATCTCAGCTAGGTATTTGTAATGTTACAGGCAATCTGTTTTCAGGTGGAATGATTTTATTTTAGACAGCATTTCTTCAGAGCATTGATGCATTTGTCCTTTTAATCCCTGGAACGTATAAGCACAATGAATTGAAAATTAAAAAATCTCAAAGAGTAATTTTATTAACTGCTGAAATACATTAGGGTTCCTGGACTTTGAACTAGTAAAAATTATAATAAGCCTTTCCTGAGAGTGGGATTTTTTCCTGACAGACATTTTTCTGATGTTAGACTAAATTATTTTTGTACTGCTTTAGCTTCAGTGGTACATAGATAGCTCTTTCTTAGTCTGCCTTTATGTGAGAGGACACAAATAAAGCTCTCTTTTTGGTCTAAGTTATTCATTGCATGATGATGGTTGGCCAGATGATGGCTGTTTTTGGGCAAACTCAGAAAAGGATCCAAGTATGTGATCTTTCCTCTCATTTAAGAAGCCTAATTTTTAAAGGTTGCTGTTATACCTGGAAGGCCTGTAAGAAACCACAGAGAGAGGGAGGGAAGCGGAATTGAAGGAATCCCGGTTAACTTTACCTATGTTTCTTGGTTCAGCCAGGCTCTGTGTGAAGCCTTTGTGGACAGAACTGTGGTCTGTGGTCACCCAGCCCTGGTGCCTCTGCACAGCCACGGATGGAGAGGAAAAGAGATGGCAACATTGGGCAGGTCTTCACTCACACACCTTTCCATGCTCAACATCCAGGTACTTGATTTCTGTTTACTTTGAAGTAACTCTGAGACTTTTTAAACAGATTTGAAGTTTGTTTAAAATAATCACTCTTCCCAGCACTGGTCAAAATCAGGATTAGCAGGAAGCTGTACCGGTAGAATATCAGACCATTGTGTTTGGAAAGCTGAAGAACATTCTGGTGGTCTGTAGATCTTGATTGAATAGTCCTGGCTCTTATGGAAATTTCAGCAATATCCACAGGATTTTATCACAGGTTTGCTGTGATTTGGATTTCAGAAATTTAGAATTTTCAAGACCAGGAGCTAAGCATCAGTTTCATGAGCTGCCTTCTCATGGTAATTGGTGGGAAGAAAACTGCCGACTTAGATGAGACTGGACTATGTGGGGTAGCTCCATCTGAAACAGCCTGGACGTTCTGGCCACTATTTGTCCTGCCAGTGGGTCAAGCAAAAATATTTTTGCGCAGAGGCAAGAGGCAGGACTTGGTCATCTACAGACTGAACAGTGCTTAGACAAGTCAGTGGGGTCTTAGTCTGCCTGACAGTGGCAGCCAGCAGCCTGCCTCAGCTTAAGAAGAAACTTTAACACCTGCTTAGTCCCAAGGAAGCTGAAGGAACCATTGGGGACTTTAAAGTATGCACAGAAGTCTGCCATTTATCAGTGAGAGTGGAATTTCTAGGATTCCTGTCACTGGACCTTTATTGTACAGAATTGAATACTGGAGGTTCACACATCAATTTTATATTATTTTATTTTTTCAATCATATATTGTTTCTGACTCTTCACTGTTACGTCTTAAATCTAGCTTACACTCATTTTCAGCCCCAAATGATACAGTTTTTCAATTGGAGATGTATTTCATATGCCTTTATTTTGTACTTAGTGTTTGAAGGCAAGTTAATACTAAATCCTTCAAACTTTTACCCTCCCTCTGAATAAAACATTGTGAAAGTGCAAGTTCCAGATTTGAAATAAGAGCTCATTTCTCTAGCTGAACATGACCTGTGAATCAGTTGCAGGATGAATAGGAACAGGGAAAAACCTACACAGAAATTACCCTACGTGCCCTGTATTTCCTCATGTTCTGCAGCTTACTTGGCTGTGCTCTAGCCTTCTCATCTTCCTTGTTGAAGACTTTATTGAAAGCTGTTCTGAGGCTGAGGGAAATCATTCTCCTATTGTTCCAATGATCCCAGAAGGTGCTGGAACACACATAAAGACTGGTAAGAACCGAAACTTTGTCCTTTTCTTAAGATAATTATGCGAAAACTGCATAATTTTTATCAAATCGGTTGGATTACTGATATATTTTTAGGTATTTTAAAGTTTGCTTTTATATCTTTTTAGAGTTGTTGATGCATTATTTTATCCAGATCCTCAGGATATATGGAACCTCTTTCTTAGAGCCTTGAGAAGCTAAATTGCTGAATCAAGTGATAAGACTTGTAACTGGACTACCTTAAAAAGACTTTGAAAACTGAGGTGCAGCCACAAACCTTAAAGAAAGAAAAAGAATGTGACTTTCATTTTCATATAATTTCAAACTGTTGATTTATGGCAATTTCACAAACTTACAGGGCTTGGTAATTATAATTTGATTACCATTATAATTTTTTGGAACTGGTGAAACCCAGAATTTATTCCCTACACTTCTGTTTTCTAATCCTCAGCAATATTAGTCTTAAGTACTCCCTAACTACACATTCTAAACAACATCACATAGAGGGATTTTTGCTGATATTAAACATTTGTTTTGCTTCACATCTTCTCAAGGTGGCTTTCAAACTGGGTACTTAATGGCAGCTCCCAGCCATAGGTGACAAGGTGTTGTATTAATACACATGCAACGCAGAATTAACCAGAGTTAACCAATGCAGTGAACATTTGCAAAAAGAAAAGAAAAAAAACCCAAACCCCCAAACAGCCCCCCCCCCCCAAAAAAAAAACAAACCAACAAACCCAAAACGAAACAAAACTCCAAACAACCCCCTCACTACTTTGCATTAGCCAGCCATTTTATGCTGAAATGATGTAAAGGAGAAACATTACCATGAGACTCCAAGTGCCACCATCTCTCAAGGTCATATATATGGAATGCAAAGGTTAAGAGCAGTGGATGATGACAGGCTACAGATGTACTAATTTGGGTTTATCAAATCACCACAGGCAATCCATACAGGATGTTCAGGGGACAACAGAATCTAGTATCTAATTTTAGCAGGGATGTACTGTTTGCACAGCAGAAATTGGCCAATCCAGAATATATATTCATTTATCAGCCGTTTATCACAGCCATTTCATTTTCTCAGTAACATGAAACAGATAAATAGATTGTTATGTTCCCATCTCCCTTATAAAAATTCACCAGAGAAGAAGATGTAGAACGAGCATATGTCTTTATGGTTCAGACAGTAATAGGTTACATATGGAAAGACAAACTGCTTTTATTTTCATGACGATCATTAAAATAATGTGATGCTCAAAAAAGACATTTAATAAACAAACATTCTAGTCTATGGCTGTGACAGTGAGACTTAAAGTCTACCTGTCTTTCCAGAAGGCTCAGCACATTTTTGCCTCCATCTGCATGGCTGTTGGAAAGGGTGTCTGTTTAACCTGCCCTGCAGGACTTCCCCTCCAGAAGATGACATGTCTGCAGCTGTGCTTCCAGCCTCAGTGCAGAAGCAAGCCGAGCTCCCAGCTCTCAGCTACCAGGTGGCCCAGAGCACCTTCCTTGAACATACTCCCATGTTTAAAGGGATTTTTCTTTTCCATAATGATGTGATACATAACCTCAACATCCATCCTCAGCCCAGGACTGCACTTAGGAGGGTCTCACAGAGGCAAAACCAGCAGGAAACTCTGTCAGTGAGCATATTAACACAAAGCATGTGTTTGAGTCTGTAACAAAGAGGCAGCACACCTGGTCTGTGAGACTTTACACACTGTCATAGCAGGTCACTTAAGATCCTCTGGAGCAACAGCAAGGCATTCTGACCTTTCCACACTCTCAAACCACTTAGAAAGATTTCAGAGCTATGAGTATAAAATGCATATAGAACAGAAGAAGGGGAAAAGGGAACTGAGAAGCAGAGATTAAGTGATTAGAAAAATATCAGAAGCAGAGACTCACATGTGAATAACTAATTTTTGAAGAAAGATTTTGCTAAGGAATTTTTTTTTTTTTTTTTAGAAATGGAAAATTCTTCAAGTTCAAACCATGCTGAAAAGCACAACCATGTGGGACAAGAGAAAAACAGCTGCACTCAAGTATTTTCTTAAGAAATGGACATTTATACTCACTCTGTGCTATATCAAAATAATATTTCTGTATATCAGCTTAGTTCACAAGTGCTTTTGAAAGGGGGGCATGGTTTGTCCTTTCCAAAGCCATTTCTAGCTGGAGCCATCATTGCTCACTCTTCCTGGTGACACACAGTACACTGGACCCTCATAAGCAGAGTATAATATCCCTTTTCTGGCAATGAAGGGGGCATTGGCCCCTCAGTATTGCCTGAAGAAGGAGAAACTGGGGACTATGTTCTGTCCACATAACTTCAATATTTATCCATCTTTGAATTAAACATTCAAGTATAACATGTTAAAAATAAAGTGTTCAAGATCTTGCTCATAAATACTTTATTTATGGCTTTGAAAATATAAGTTGGAATGTCAAACTGAAATATGTCCCGCACTTACAATCATAAATTATACAGCACCATAAATTTACTGGACATTTTACAAATACAGATATTTTCCTTGTCCCAAAGAATTTAGGTCTAAATCAGGCATGACAGACAGAAGGCATGGCAGAGGACAACATTTCAAGACAGGAATGGTGAGAAAAGAGTAAACATTCTCTGAAGTGATTGGTATAAAGGAACTAGAGAGAGAACATGAAGTAAAGGTCTCTTTTCAGGTGCAGGAGAGTTTTAATTCCCAAAGAAGGGGGAAATACTTCCCTGAAGGTCTTCATTTACACGCTTACTGATAAGTTCACTTGCTGAGTTTTGAAGGTTTAATTGAAACTTGTTTATGTTTTGATTGTTAATAGATTACTCTTCTAAAGAAGACTTACAGAAGGACACTGAATTTACAAGTGACAGCTTTTGCCATAGTAACAAAGTGAAAAAGCTCAGCCAGGGGTGGCAAAGGGCTTTGTTTTGCTTTGTGTCCTCAACTGGGAGAGCCCATGCCAAGCACAGAGAGGAGTCACTAGCATGGTGCAGAGCTGATTTCACAGGAAATATGGAGACAGTCAGCAGCATGTGCACAAATCTGGCTGCACAGGAACCTGGCTGGTGGCAGCCTCCCAAATCTGGTTCATTGGAATTTCTGGCTAGCAGATCGGGGTTGATAGCACTGGGCAGTGTAGGTGTGCTGCAGGCTGGGACCCAGTCCTGTAGACCTCAATGGATCTGCAGAGGGCTGCCACTTCCATGGTTCTACTGAGGAACAGAATGGGCTTTCAGTCAGGCAGCAGATGAAGTTTGCAGTGGAATTAAGCATTCTGGACCTCAGGAACATGAATAGCAAATACTTGGAGCTCAAGGATGAACAAACTCCATGTGAAGTGCTTTGAAGTTATTTCATCCTGAAATTTCAGCTCTAAGCACAAGGAACCATACAGCTTGTCTTTGTTGGTCTTTTCATCCTGTGCAATAACACATCAATTTCCTCATCTTAGTAAATGCTTAGAGCTGGTAAAAAGCCAGAGCTATTACACCATAACACAGCAGCAGTGTTATAACTGAGGTACCTCATGGGAGACATTGGCCAACTGCAGCACCAACTGCAGTTGCATTGAGGCAGGAGGCTACTGTGGACACCTGAAACCCCCACAAAATGCTCATGGGAGCTCTGCAGCCCTCCAAGACCACAGCTGATGGTAAGGCATAGCTCACCACAGCACCTAAAATTACTCTGGACATCCATATTTGAGCAGCTGGATTTTTCATATGATGTCAAACAAAAGCAAAAGACAGTTTAAACAAAAAACACTATAACCCAAAGAACTGGAATTATACTTTACGTCAGCCATTGTTCCTGACTACAATGAAGCACTGACAAATCTAGAGGAATTCTCAAGCTACAAAATGCCCTGTGTATCTACTAGCAGATAAAGTTGCTGAACCTTTTGAAAAGGCCTCTTGTGCCATTATACCTACCTCAGCTTTAGTCTCATTTTCTCGGTCACTGACAATATGCTGAGTAGGTGAGTGATGAGAGAGATATAAAGTTGCCAGAAGTGTACAGAGCAGTCTGAGGCTTGGTGGTCTGAGGTGTCTCAGAGGTGCTGGAGAGACATGGAGCAGAACACACAATAAAACATTGTGTAAAGAGCTCTGGCAATTGATGCATTTTGACAATGGAGAAACTGTCAGCTTTGCTGTTGGACTGCATTTCCTAGGCTGCCAGCTTGGTCAAAGCTCCCCAGCACGGCTGCTTCTTCCCAGAAGGACAGCTGTTCATTGCTGTCAGTGGGTGTGGTGGGTCAGGTGTGCTTGTAGAACGGGGGACACTTGCCCCTTCTGGTGGCAAGGCATAGCCACTGCTCCTGCTGACTTGATTAAATGCCCGAGGCTGAAATATGTATGTAAAGGGTTCTATTCATGTTGGTGGATACATAAAAATGCAAAAGGTTTACTTCTAGGAAGAGAGACAATTCTAGGAATTGGACAATTTTTTTACATGCACATATTTCAGTGATACCTTGTGACTTCCAGTGGGAGATCACAGCCATTTTTAGCATGTCCCTTTCAAAAAGACATAAAGTTTGCAATTATCAGCACAAACACGAGCCTCAATTGCAGATCCAGGCTACCTTCCCTTTTCTTCACCAACACCTGGTTGATGAACTCACTGTTGTCCTGATTTACTATCTTAACTTAGTACAGAGACTATCCTAAAAGCTATTTCAATGGTTTATCCCCATCTCTGTCCCTTCTGTTTAGTTCTAACCAATGGTTAGGACAGGTGCATTGATCTCTCACTACTTCCTGCTGGGAGTGCAAAACATCCAATTTGCTCAAAGTTTGCACAAAACTCTGATTATCGTTTTCTAATTCCTGGATCCAGGTGCTGGTTCCCAAAGAGATGCACCAAGCTGCAAGTAGCTTGATTTGCTTTCTTGATTTGCTTGTAGCAATCAATTATGCTTTACAGAAAAAGAATTATGCTTTACAGAAAATTCTCCTCATGAACAAAATTTGAAAATCTTTCACAGACAACTCATATGTTATTCCAGAGATTTTTTCAAAATTTAACAGTTACAATAGCTCTGTTTTATCTGGGACAATGTTGCTGCTACCTGACGAACTGAGCAACACGCAGATTAGAAAAGGCCACTGCTCCCTGATGTGATGAAGTGCTGAAGCAGATATCTGATCAGCCAGTAATGCCACAGAAACTGCCTAGAACTCACCACTTTGGTTTTGCAAACTGAAGGGAAGGAGGAATTTCATACAAAACCTGCTAATATGGTAAATCCTGATCTATAGACTTGAATATCTGGACTTAGCACAACAGTGGTGGATGAGGCCATCAGAACAGTTCCTGACCTCCTACAGATGGTAGCAAAGGAGCTGCTTCCATTAGGTCACAACTGTAACACAAGTGCTGATGTTCCCACTTAGATGAGTTAAAAATATCCAGTTTCTCAGTATGAGAAAGCTTTATGGGAATGGGTTGGCTTCCACAAATTCATCAGGAAGTATTTGGAATACACAACTTTTATTTCTCCACTTCAGTTAACCTTTAGTTGCTCAGACTGTGACAAAGTTTATAAAACACTGTAATCTACGTAGAGACAATACTAAATAGCAACATACTATTAACATTATGTATAATACAGGGTAAATTTAATTTTCAAAGTTCCATAGAACTACAACACTAATATTGAAACTATTTTTTTAATACTACCACAGTAATCAAACCCTGTCAGACTTTTGTTTAATGGAAACATGTTAGCATTTTATTCTGTTTTGGAATAAGCTTTGTCTGGAACCATTGGAATTTCCTTTAGAACAGAAATCCCAGTTACCAACCATTTTTGTTCCCATTGTTCCTGCATCCCAGATCCCAGCACCCAGAGGCTAAACTTCTTCTCCAGTATATGTCCTTGTTCCACCTCCCCATGCTCACAAGTCCTGCTGTGTAGGGTCACACAGGCTCTCTTTTTGAGAAACAGCCTCTGTGGACAGCATGGGCCCACAGCCCACTCTTTGGAGAGCAATTGTATTGTGTTAGGTTCCTGTGCCTAGGGCTCTTTGTCAAATACAATCTCTTGCAGCACAAACATTAACCCTCTAGAACCTTTTATCCCAAGAAGAGTCCCTGTGGACTACATTACCCAGAATCCTTGACAGAGGAGTTGATCAGTAGTTAATGAGCGAAGAATAAATCATACATAGTCCCTGTGTTCCTCAGAGTCAGGATCTTTTTCTTGCATAAAAACTACTGGCCAAGTACACACAATGGGTGATAGCAACACTAGATAAAAATGTAAACCAGAAATAGTTGCACTTAAATTCATCTCAATAGCAAGTGTTTCTGTTCACACCCATGTCCCCAGGCATGATGTGAAAAAACTTACTTTTGCTTTGTTCTGATATAAATAGAAAAAAATTTGCAATAATTGTAAAATTAAAAAAAAAATAATTTAAAAAATGAAATCAAATTCTGTAAACAAAACACTCAAGGAGATTAATCAAAGTTAGCCCCACTAATAGGGGGGGCAGTGGTTAAAGACAGATTACTGTACAGATGCTATAGCAAGACACCCATATTGATTTCATTACAAACACAGGTGGAGAGATGCCAACTTCCTCAGTGCAGCTGGAGCAGATGGTGGCAAATCTCTGGTTCTTCCCTAGGCAGCCACAGCACTGACCAGCAACTTGGCTTTTGTACCCTCTGCTACCAGTTTTTTCAGATCACAGCACTGCTTCTTTCACTGCTGACAGCAGGCATTCAGTTTTAGAGAGGGATCACTATACTTTAAAAACTTTCTTAAAGTTTATGATGCTGGAGACGTCATGAAATATTTGGCTTTTGATGTGAAGCAGTGTAAATACTGTGATCATATTTACAGGACATGATTGATAACACAGTGCACATGAACTCCTCCCTTTAAACTTTCCTGTAAAACACATTCATCTGCCATTTCCCAATCTCAACGACCAAAGGATCAAAGTGAAAAAAGAAAAATTAAATAAGTTCAAGAGGGCAAATAGGCCCTAAATGACTATTTAGGAGCAGAAGATGAAAGATCAGCTCCAAATTTCAGTTTGCTGAATTATTATGTTCTTATTTGTAAAGTCTGTGTAAAATTGAGGTTGCAGAGGGTTTTTTCTTTATTTGTTACACTGAACAAACTAGACTCACTCCCATGTGAGATCCCAAAGAATACAAAGTCCAAGAGCAAGTGTTCATTTGATTAATTATCAGTTCAATTAATTATTTTCTTTTCTTAGCAATGTGACCTCATTGATACAGCAGGCTACTCCTGAGCTCCACTGCCATACAGGGGTCAATGGGAGATGCTGTGGAGAAGGCAATGGACTTGAGCTGCTTTACTTCCTGACAATACTCTCCTGTCAGCTGCAAATCACAGAAAATCACCCTAAGTGACTGCTAGGTTATAGGTAGCTCTGCTGGCAGGGAATCAAGGAGCACTCTCTTACCATTCTCTCTCTGGAGCCAGGAGGTGATAATCACAGGCTAATCGCAAATGGCAGCAGGGAGTAGCCCTGTTAGATACTAAACATTTCCACTGCAGCTGTAGGCACCACACTCTTGGTCCAGGGAGGGAACACTTCACAACTAAGTCAGTCAGTTGTGCTCACCCATCTTGTGGGAAACTCCCCCTCAACACCATACAGGCAAAGTCTGACTCTCGTAGAAGACATTAATTTGATCAGGCCACACAACAGGACACACATTAAATTCTTGCAACTGGAGTATGATGGAACAATTAAACCAAGAGTAAAAATGCAAATTTGTCATAGTGAAGGAAGAACATGGTAAATAAACTCACATGGAATGGAACATCTTAAAACACATGTGTGTTGCATTAGAATTTCACAGGATTCTGAGATTAAGACAAACAAGTAGCATATATTAGAAAACTCCAGATGCAAAAAGAAATAAATTCAATTTTTGTGTCATAGAGAAGTGCATTATTTTGCTACAGCGTGTTTGAATCTACAGTCAAGAATGACTAAAATATGCTGTAAACCTTTGGGCAAATGCTAGATAAAGTTGAAGCAAAATCATCCTCCCAAAATCTGGTATGTGGTAAAGTTGTGCTGAGCTCATTTAAGATTATTTTGTGTAGCAGATGGACATCCCATCCTGCAGATGTTCAGAAAACAAATCTTTTCAAAACACTTTAAAGATGAGGCACATAAATACAAAGTTTCATTATTAGATATTAGGAAGAGTAATAAAAATACAGCTCATACTAAAGAACATCTGAAGGCTCTTTTATGAGACACAAGATAGAGGTCTTTTCGAAGTAGTGATTTATTTTTTCACATCACTTCTTTTCATTACAGAGTTCATGAATTAATTTTAAAATTTCTGTTTCATTCAATCTAGCAGTGTCAAACATTTTTGCCAAAGAAAGACACAACTAGTAAGACTGTAAAGAAGCTTATAAAAAACTAATAGATGGAGAAGTTCACTCAACAGCTAGCAGCACTGATTGGATCCACAGCCCCAGTAAAAATGGATAGCCAATATACACCCTTACCTTAAACCATCTCAAATACCACACAGAGGAAGGGAGACAAAGGAGCAAAAGAGCATAATGTAGAAAAACAAAATGAAAGCAATACTCAACATCTCAGTTTTGAACAGTTGTGTAAAAACATCTGGAAGCTGCAGATCCTGAGGAACCCAGCAGTCCCCTGGTCTAATGTTTCACCCAAGAACACCATATTTGGTTCCCATAAACTAGATAAAGGACAGGTACAAAACAAAGCATAGAACGTCAAATACGGCACATATATGAGCTAGAGATTTGTTGGCTTCATTACAAATCAATCTATTTTCTGTGTAATCAATGAGAAATGCCCAACTGATTCAGGCTGTGAGAGCAGCACACTGCAAAATTCCTTTGTTCTATGGATAGACATTTGGAAGAGGATCTCACACCCTGAGGCTTACATCCATCCCTAAGTGTGATCTTTCAGCCATGTCCCTACAGTGACTGTATACTGTATCTAGACAGCTGCTTTTTTTTTGCAGTGATTATTATATGTAACAACAATTTTGATAGATACATCTTCAAGAAGGGAAATTCCAATAAGGTCATAATGATGCCTTTGAAGTAAGAAATATACTGTAAGATAGCCATTAAAAATTTATGAGGTTTCCTTTACTGGTAGAAGACTAAACCCTGTAGTATTTGATAGACCTAAAGTGAGACACAAAGCAAATTTAAGTACCACCTACATGAAAAGATGAGAATGTAGCTCATACTGTGTTGGGAAAGAATGTACTGTCCTGTGCTTTGTACAAGGCAATTTTTGTGAATATTAATATTACCAGAGAAATCTCTTCACTGAAACACCAGACAGGACATCCTCAGAAAGAAGAACAGTGCAGGGAGTAAGGAAGTGGAAACAAAGAAGATGCCAAATAATTGTCAGCTGGATCATAGAATAGGTCATGTTGGAAGGGAACCACAAGGATCATTGACCCCAGCTCCCAGCCCTGCAGAGGACCATCCCCAAGACTCAGACTATGTGCATGACAGTATTGTCCAAACTCTTCTTGAGCTCTGTCAGGCTGGTGACCACTTCTCTGGGGAGCCTGATCCAGTGCCCAACCACCCTCTGGGTGGAAAGCCTTTTTCCATAAATGACCACTGACAGAAGTGAGAACCAGAGCAGGTAAGGATTGGACAATCCTACAGGACGCAAAGACCTAGATCTTCTTTCTGATTCTGGAGGGAGGGTGGGTATGTTGTGGACAAATAAATACTTATTTCTCTGATACAGACATAAAAGATGGCATGATGTAAAAAACCCACAAGCAGTTTTCTAGTAAAAGAGAAGTCTAGAAATAAAGGGAATATTTTATGAAACTCCAATTAGGGTGAGGATTGTAAGGATGATGAAAAGAAAAGCTATTATGGACGCATTATTTTGTGTATGTGGTGCACATATGTAGGACTGAAAATTCACAATGAAGTCACAGATTCAGTTCTTTAAAATGAAGAATACCAGAACGTGGGGTCACTTGTGTGTGTGCCTTAGGATACGGTGAGGGCTGACAGACTGGGCTGCTAGTCATTACTGTGTCCCATTTCCAGTGTTCAGCATGTGTCCTCTGCACAATTCAGAGACAACTTTGAAGACTGAACTGCTTAGTTTCTTGCTGTCTCTCTTTTTTCCTTCTCATTACAATACTTGAATGCTTCACAGACTGCATTTATAACAAACCCATGAAGAGAGGGACTCCTATAAGAGATGGAAATTGAAGCACAGCAGATTAATGTCAAAGAGGATCATCTCTTCACGGTGTCTAAAGTGAGGTTGCTAGTTTGTTTTTTTTTTTTTTCAAATTTTTGGAATTAGCAAAAATTTTATATTTTCCAGATGACCCTGCCATTGACTTTCATGGCTCTCATGAGAGCTCTGCAGTTCTGCAGAAAGTAATAAAGCTGTGAAATTCTTGACAGTATGATGCACATTAAAGGCATCAAGGGAGAGAGAATCCAGTTGTCAGTGACTGCATTTTATCTTCTGACTTCTCCCTGAATCAGTAAATATCTTCCAGTTTCCTCAATAAAGAGGGCTAAAAAACCCCTCCAGATAACAAAGTACTTCATTAATGACTCCAGCCCCTTGTGTTATTGCATTCAGTGTGCTGAACTGGCCCACTCAGATGGTTGCCAGAAAGTGTCCAATGAAAACCGAAAGTAAAAGTTTTATCCTGATAGTCCAACAACTTTTTCCCTTCCTTGAAAAACTTCTAAAATCTCACTGAGAAAAAAGTAGCCAGGCATGAAAGGTGTACTCCATGTCAGAGTTTCCATTGGAAATGCAATTCAGCAATTTCAAACCCAAGCAAGGCAGTGGTACAAAGTCTGGAAAATACAAAACCATCATGGATTCCTGTACTCCTGTTTTCCAAAACCAAAACAAACAACTAAAAATTCACTGATTTACTGGAAATCAGGGGTTTTTTTTGTTTTGACATTGTAGACTGATGAAAAAGAATGGCTGATGGGATGGCTCTATACATATCTCGTGTTCTTGATTCACCAAGATAATGTGGAAATATCAGCTTTCAGATACTAAGATTTGCTAATTATAATTAACATCTGAAGGCTATTTATGTACATACTGTTCTGGCTGACCTTCATACAGAGCATATATTTATAATCTGTATAAAGCACAGTGAAGGCTCTTTAACATACCTGTACTGTAGTATGCTTAATGACCTAATGCAGAGCAAATGAAATTCAATAGTTGTGAAAGAAGCTAATGGTTCCTTCTGGTTTTAAACTCTTATGAATCCATAAGAAGATACTAAAAAGTTACAGGGACATTTTCCCTCCTAGTTGTATATGAGTATCTAGTTACATCTTTCATAGGGCTCTGATTCAGCAGCTTCCCAAGAACCTGATGTTACTGAAGCATAGAAGACCCACACTTCATGGCAAAAACCACCTGCAAAAACAAATTAGCTACTCTAACTTGCTTCCAACTAAAGAATGCTATGAGCAGTTGTTCTAGTATATGAGTCAATCCTTTTGCCATAACTGTTTAGACATTGTGGGACTGTATTAGATCTCACCCCATCATATCAGACTTTGACACAAAATAACTGTAGCCAGCTGCTTGTCACCACTGCTACTTCCTTATTCCACTGGCAAACAACCAACACTTGTAACTTGATTGATAGTTTGAAATTACTATCATAATAGCTGGTACCAAAAATGACACATTTTTCTGTCATTCTAATAAGACCTTCACATGTACTCCAAAAGCAAGATTTAGAAATTGGTTATTTGCAAGACAAGAACATAATTTCCTACCCAGCAGCCCTTAACAGCTGCTAAGTTCCTCTGTCAAGCACTGTGATATTTTGCTGATGTGGAAGACTGAAATTAAAAGAGTGGAAGGACCTTCCTGCACATGGTATGAATTTAATCCATGTGGCTAAACCTACAATGGACTTCTCAGACTTCCCAGAAGTTTTGATCCAACACTGACACAAATGAAACTGAAGCTCCATTTCTATTTAGGCAGGAATTCTCCTTTTTCCCCTCCTTCTTTCTGTGTCCTCAGGCACTTTGGCCATATTCACTAACACTACATGCCTGCTACAGCCTCCAAATTCAAGAGCATAATGAATCATTCAGACCAAAGCTTAAGTGAGGGGAGGTGGTGAGATTCAGCACATAATATAGGTTTCGTTGTAAGCTGCCCAGATATTCTGTACTTCTGCAGATCATATGAATATGCTTTTTCTGCTCTCTGCCAAAGAGCTCAACACTCCTGTACTCCGCAAGACAGAGTTTTAGTGTCAGCTTTTTACAACTACATGAGAACTTCACTGTAATAACACCCAAGAGAAAGAGAGGGATTTCCTCTGTTTAAACTGCTCATAACATCTAGATTTTTTGCATATTCCTCCCTCTAGATCATCTGTGACAGTTTAGCTGTGAAGCTGGAGGAAGCATGGAGGTTATATCAAGCTTTGTTTTAACTCTCATTTAACGACATGTTGATTATTGTTCTGTCACACAGCAGCTGCGCAATTGCAACCTTTTCAGCCCGATCTGTATTGTTATCTGCAATTTGATCAATCCAGAACACCCTGGCACTTTATTCCTGAAAGGCTCACACTGACTTGTGTGTTTTTTAAATATGTTTAAATTTCCAGCAGTTTCTTCAAGGTTTGTTCAAACCAATGAGCATTTGCATTTGAGGCTGTTTCCCACAACAAAAGGACAGAGTTTCTGAATGTGGTCTTTGTGCTGTCTCTTTGACCCCAGTTATTTGCTGCACAGATGACATGTGGCTGTTGCAGTTCCCTGCCTGGCGTTACCATCACCACTAATCCAGCAATTTCTAGTATACATTTTAGGGCCACGTCAGCCAATCACTGTTGTTTGATTGCCTCCTTTCATATACCATACACAAACCAAGGCTGCAAAACACTGAAACTCAGTAGCTCTCCACAGCTCTTAAAATTTTTAATTGGATCAAACAGTCAGAATCTCCTTTATTTCATTAGTTTTCCATTTGGAAACATATTTTTTACTAATAGCACATGCAAACTACATAGATTCACCATAAATTTTGACAGTAGTTCTTACTAAATACAAAGCCACATGAATATCAGGTTTATAATGACTAACTTCTCTGGCTTCTCAAGTGGCACACAGAAAGCATCAGTATTTATTCAGATAATTTAAAAACTTTCCACCAAATGTTTACCTGTCACTCCAATACATTGCACTCTTTTGATGTAATAGCTTCCTGTATACATTGAAGAAGATATGTAAATTTTGATAACTCAGTATGTTGAAGCTTGATGACACAGCTGCAGAACAACACAGGGAAGGAACGATAGGAAATCTTTCTAGAGAAGACAGGTACACTGGTGCAGAATCTTGTTTCACACAACACTGGAAAATCAGTTTTGTTGTAGATTACAGCCATAGATCTTGGTTATTACAGCATTTTGCTTCCTTCAGTATTTTATTAGAATAAGGCAAGAAGTAAATCCCATGATAGATGTGTATCCTGCCAGACTAAGGCCACAAAGGCCTTGACATTTTGCTGCCAATAATATTCGCCATACATGTTTTAATGGTGCAAAGGACTTTGTGAGGGAAACTGGTCAACACATACGTCAACCCAAACACTAAAATAGCATTTGACTTCAGGATGTTCTCTAGACAAAGTTCCTCCTTCCCCTGAAAGTTTCCAATAGGCATCTCAAAGAGAAAGGCAGAAATGAAAAGAAACATATCCCACAATTATAATATCACTAGGCACAGATGAGTTAAAAATTACTTTGCATGGGGTTCAGCAAGCCAACCTCACTCCAAGTGGACAACTGTCAATAAGCTGGCAATGGGAATATCCTGAGGGGACAAGAAACATTTCAGTTGTGAGAGTGGCCATAGCGAATGGAGGCAAAGGGCCAGGACAGAGCTGAGGACCTGAAGGGTGTATGCTGTTGGACAAAGGGTATAAATGGCTTTGAAACAATAACTCAGGCCTTCACATAGATGTATCAAGATGCCTGTTATACTCTGAAGTTACAGAGAAGTACACTTTAAGCATTAAGAATGTCTGTACTTAATGTTAACATTTCCTGAAAGCAGTTACTGCTTTACAGACCATTATCTGCTCTCTGCAGCAAATATTCACTTTTTCTGTTCAATGGTTTTTTTCAGATTTAATACACTTCTCTGAAAAACATGAAGATAGAGTCTGGGAATGAGTTGGAGAATACAGAAAATCCTTACAGTGAGTAAAGAAGAAAGCAGAAAAAGCCAAGGAAGATCTGCTGGCTTTTGGGAATTTCAAAGTCATGATTTTATTTTTTTTACAATGCAGTTATTATTTTCAGTAAACATGACTGGATTCATGAGAAGAGTTCTTAGCATGTAAGAGCTTTTAAATGATGTATAAATGTTACGCACAAAATGCTGTCTTGGCTTTTCTGCATTTCTCTCTCTCACTTGCCCCTTTGGCACATTTTCCTCAGAGCTTCGCACTTCAGCGGTTCAGCGGTGTTTATTACCAGGATCTTCTACCCTTATTTATTCAAGCAGAAGAAACATACCTAACATGTATTGCCTAGAGAGAGGGAAAATCATGGAGGTTAAAAGAGAAAGTGTTTCCAAAGAGCTACAAAGCCTCATTACTTAAAGACCTTGCCAAATAGGAAAGAACTACCTGGCAAGAAGATTGAAGAGCAGGCGGTATTGCTTAAAATCCCTTGGTTACTGCTTCAGCCTGTATAAATTATCCCTCTAGAGGCCAGCAGAGTATCAAAAAACAATTACTATGAACTAGACCATAATACTACTGTAGACCCAAATCTTGCCCAAATTATTAACATTTAAAACTTCTTCCAGCTGTTCAAATGCTGCCTTTTGCAATGAGACTGAACTGTCCTGCAATTACAGTGGCAATGTAAAAATGCATTTCATAGCATTACCTTTACCACAGATCTAGATTCCTTAATGTGGTGTCAGGAATGGTAGAGAGTGCTCATGAAAATAGATCTGTTGCCTTCATTCATATAGGGAAGATCTCATCTAAGCAGTGTGTTTGAGATCAGAGCACACTTAGGAGAAACAGTGTTTATTGTGGTCGGAGACAGGAATGGGACTCTAACACACTCCAGCACTGATTTGCTGTTTCTGAACTTTGTGTCTTAGTTTTACCATCTGTAAAACAGATACTGTAACACTTAAAATGCAAAGCTGACCTGGGAGAAACGCCTTCTGCCTCACAGAAGTAAGCGATGGGAACATTAATTACTGCAATTACATGGAAAAGCCTCAATTAAAAGTGCAATGGGAACACAAAGGAGTGAGACATTTGCCAAATGAAACAGGTATATGCATGCTTTAGTACTTTGTTCTAATGTGTGCACTGATCTAATGCTTTCACTTTGAGTGGGTCTTACTCTAAGGCTTGTTCCTGCAGCCCTCACACAGACACATTCCCACAGAAGTTTGCTTGAGGAAAGCCTTGAGATTTGACTTTGTGTGTTTTCTCTTGGTGCCAGGAAATACCACCCTTTTAATTAGCAGGTCCATTTCTTTGATAACTGTTTAAGTGGCTTCACTGCAATTTCATCTCTTTAGTTGTCATCCAGCACCTGGGAGGTAAGGAAAAAGGAAGCGAGCCCTGAATTTTTCCATCATTTCTGCCGAGGGATATTTCTGAGACACTGTACTTTTGTGGGTGGGCGGATGGATGAATAGACAGACGGAAAAGGGAGTTTCCTTTATGGGATTTCAATAATTGGTATGTGGTTTACATTCCATTCATCTGAAGGACTCTTATTTTAATCAGAAACAGGCTCAGGCTACTAAACTACCTCCAGTGTTCAAAACATATCCATGCTTTCAGCTGGTGACTTCTCTCACATGCATCTTTTCTTTGACACCCACAGGCCCCAAAGAGTCATGTGGTCATTTACCACCAAGAACTCAGCATCAGGTCCTATAACAGGAGTTGGTTCAGAGCCCTTTTCCAGACAGAGGTTTTCTGATTGCTAGCTTCACAAGCAGAAGCTCTTTAAAGCCTGGTATTTAAAACTGGCATTGATTTCTGTAAGCGGGTTTTGGGTTTGGTGGGTTTATTTCCTAGGTTCATCCAACTCTGAGGAAGTCTTGTCTGGACAGTGTTGTGGAAGTCTGGCAGCACAGCATGATCTTAGTAGCCAGACGCTAATGCAGACAACTGCTGAGAAAAGCCCTATATTCAGCAGCTGGACTCGCTGGTGTGCTTTAAGCACAAAGTAATGAAAGGCTAACACCTTGTCCAGAACTAGTCAGACTAAATAAACAACAACACAGCAAATTTCAGCTTTGGGGCTGGTTAAAATGTGAAAATATTCAGCATCAATTGCTGTCATCCAAGGGCAGGGAAAATATAAAATGACTTGCAGTGAATTAGTATTCTATTACTCAAATCTCCCTGAACCTTTTGTGACAAATCCCTTGTAAACCCTAAAATTTTCTTCAAATATCACCTTTCCCCATTAGCAAACTTGTTTCATTGTCCAGATTTGTTTACCCTTAACTTTTAGTTACGGATGCTCTAACAAATTTACCTTTTCAGGGCCTATCTCATCTAACCTGTCCAGACAGTAACTGCACATGCTTCAGGGATTTCTATGCCATTCATCCTTGAATGTGCTCCATGTCATAACTCCCTCCAGTCCTACTGTTCAGCATATCTGTCAAGCAGCACAGCAGGAAACCTCCTGCAGGTAGATAACACACCACACAATCTAAGAAAGGAAGAACAGTTTCACAGCTCAGGTGTATGTCAAGTTGGGTCCATCACAAAGCTTTTGCACGTGCAATTTGCCTGCCTTGTGCCTCACTTTCCCTGTGGGGAGAGGGAAACGAGGCACAGATGCAGATATGCCACCAAAGGGAAGGGCAAGCCTGCCCCCCTTTCCCACGCTGAAGATGTGATGGAGACAACCTGTGGCAGTGGCCTTTGAACACAGACAAGAGCTGCACAGTCATCAGTTCTTTCTGGATCCATGCATCCTGAAAAGACAACATGCAACATGGCTTGGAAATTCATCCATCTTTGGCCCGCACTAGGCAAGTAAAAACTGCTAATGTCCTGAAGGAAACAAAACCATCAAATACCTCTTGCTTCTTTCTTGTGATTCAACAGCCTCTTGGCAACATTCATTTCTCTACCATTTATTCAGATCATGAGACTCTTGCCCCTAATTTAACATTGGGACTGGGAGATGAGAAGTATTTGAAGTAGCACTCTGGGTTGCAAAAGTTTCAGCAAAACTCCCTACCTACAATCTGATTTCCTCTCTGATGCCACAAGAAAGCAGGAACCTCACTCCTTGGGCAAAGGCCTCTAGCCCTACACTCTGCTAGATCTCTGAGAGGTGTGGACCCAAGCCATGCTACCCAGGGCAAGACTATTGTTGCATACTGTAGAATAAAAGGTTACAAAATGTAAGGTTTCCTCTGAGGGTCTTGGACAGACCCACAGCCCCGTGTGCTCCAAAGGGCCCCCGGCCCGAGGCTCTTGCCAGCACTCGGCGGTCCCCCTGGCAGGATCCCGGTGATCCTTACTGCAGGCTGCAGCCCTGCTGGCAAGATACCAGCCACAGACGCTCCTCAAAGAAAGCAGACGGACACCAAGTAAAGAGGCGAGAGGGGTCCTTTGTACGGGTTCCCAAGTTTGTTGGTTTCGGAAGGGTCCAGGGACAAAAGGACAGCAGACACGGAAGAGCATCACCTTTTATATGGGAGAACCAGCCAATAGGGACAGGGTTCGGGGGGGAACAGGGGAGGGGCAATACAGGGGGAGCCAACCAGAGAACAGTGGGGAGGGGAGAAGGGGGCCAGGCCAATGGGGCATCGAGGTTGGGGGAACATTCTGGAAGGATGAGATTATGTAAAGGGAGGGAGGGGAGCAACTGACCAACCCCTGTAACAGAATTAGCATAAGGGCAATAGGGAGAAACCATTCTAAACCCACGGGGGAGATGCTACACAGTGGTGTCTTCCCACCACTCATCTGGTCTATCTGTTTTCTCTTCAGCCACCCCTTGGGTGCCTTCTACCACCGCAACAGCATACCAGTCCCAGAATGCTTTAATCAAATTATGCTACCACACTTTGCCCTGCCTACGTTTTCACAGATTCTGATGTCTCAGGAATTCTGTCCTGAGATTCACTTTAAAATAGACTCTTTTGTCTTGATTTAGTTCAGAGCTATAATGAAGTTAATCTTTAAATACATGGATCTGGCTATTGCGGAGCTAGCTACATTGCTCATTTGGAGTCAATGTAACAAGATTAGAGATATTCTGATCACTGAATACTGAATTGAAAATAGGATCTGGAGTCCTCAACCCCATTCTGGCCAAATAATTTAAATTGAATGAATAGCAATATTTTGTTTGCTTGTTGTATTTTCTTTCTGCCATGAAATGAACCATCATTTATTTTGGATACTGAGATTTATCACTGAGCTAGAATTTGCTACAATAATGCTTTGCTGCTGGACATTCGTAGTATTCCAGGGTAGAGCCATTTACTTATTTTGGACACCAAACCAGCTTGATACAAGGATTCTTTGGATTAATCTTTTTGGGGCTTACTATAATAATTTTACACCACTTTTGATTAAAGAAAGGTGAAATGCTGAATAAACTGTGATCAGCAGACCACAGGGGAATGTTAGCAGTACAGATAGTTCATTTAGTCATTTCCCAGTGTTCATCCTGGACTGATTAGACAGCACCTTCACACACCAGGAACTATAATGCAGTCTTTAATGCTAATTAATGTATGACTGCTTAAACTTGTGCAGTCTTTTTCCTCCCTTCTCTTCCCTTGGCTGGCCACAACTGTTCAAGTGTTGCTGTCGGTTATTCTGCTTAAGTATTAAAAAATGCTTAACTAAATAGGCTAGCTTATTTGCTTTTGCTGATAGTAGCAGTCCACCCACAGAGCCCTTTCAAATCTCTTCAGTGTTTTGGAAACTGGATAAGGGACTTATTCAGTGACGTGCAAGTTTGTCTGAGCCAGGAATGAAGCGTGCATTTCATGAAATGAGAAATAACCTCAGACCACACACAGTGTAATTTCTGAACTCCAGCTTGGGCTCTCTTCCCCTCATCCCTGTGCACACATACACACACCTCTGCTAAAAAACCAGATGATGACTGACATCCCTAAATCCTTTAAGCATTCTTTTACAGCTAAGAGCAGAGGGAGTTTTCAGAGCTTAGGTGGCTCATTATTAGTAACATGCTGATGAAAAAAATGGATTACTACAGTATGTGCATACCATACCAAAGAGAAATAGCAAAAAGCCTGTGCCATCTAAATACTTTCAAGAGGAGAAACTGCTGAGGCAAACATATTAAAGCTATTTTTGCTGCATAGGGAGATGAGAAGTCCTCCCCACAATTCTCCTAGAGACTAATGTTGGTCCTGTCACTACTTGTTTAGTTAAGCTAAAATCACTGAGTGATTCAAATATTATTTTCCATTATAACTACAAAGAGAAGTAAACCAGGAAGACAAGTTTATTGTATATTTAAAACTCACTCTTTCCTCTCCTAAGCAGAGAGAGCAACTAAACTGTTGAGTACAAACTACACACAGAAGAGGCAAAGGGCAAACTTTTCCACAGCTGTTACTCCATGGCTTCAATATCCCCTCCTAAGCTTAATTCTTCACAGTCTTACATCAAATGAGTACACTTAAACAATGAGACAGCAGGAAGACTCCTGCTCAGTTCCCTTTAAGTATTTCCTTTATGCTGGACTAAAAGAAGTACCTTTATTGCCTTCAACAGGTAAGAAGTTCTCCTGCTCTACAATTGTAGCACCACTGTTGAACTGCCCCTGCAAAGCTTAAAATGGACAAGCAAAGGTGCTTACAGACTGACTGCTGTGCCTCTTCCATCGCTTTGTACCTGATCAGTAAAACCATCACACAACTGAGCCATTGATACTATCTGCTTATGCATACAAATGTACATCTATACTCATATCATACACACTGGTGATACTTCCAATAAAGTTTGTATAACACTGTTACAGACCCTAATTCAGTTGTTTGTAACTTTGTCCAACTCTAAGTGCTCTAAGTGCTCAAGCTGAAATTCTTCCTGCTGCATGTCTCCATCAGGCTAAATTTTTCTCATAAGTTTCAACTAAAACAGCTGTTCTGAAAAGGGGATCAATCTCACTTTCCCTTATGTTTTTTCTACAGCCATTTCACTGAGAATCTGTTTTGTCTGCATGTTTGGGGAGAGATACTGTGGGTGGCAAGAGGGGTTACCTTACTGCAAGCAATCATGCCCACTAATAGCCTTCTGAAAACCTGCCAAATTTTGGATAAGTTCTAAATACTGTGGTTTACCCGTGCTCCATACAAATCTCCTAGAGAGAAACATTATTTTCTGAACACTACTAAAACAGATTACTACCTTGACCTCATATACTTCCTCCGTCACCAGACTACAAGCACGTCCTTCCCACAGATGAACTGAGTGACTCCACAATTACAAAAGGATTTATAGAGCATTTGGGGTCTTTTCATGCCATTTATGGTACTGGCCCCAGAAGCTGCTGTGGCACCAGAACTGAGAGCTGAGAAATCCTGCCTGTGTTTCTGTGCAGTACACTTGAGGAAGCTCATTAGCTTGGAAACAAGCCGAAGAGCTTGGGCTAACAATAAAGAAATAGAAAGCAGAGCAGACTTCAAGAGACAGATGCAACATAGGCAGGGCATAATGATCCATTGTGTTAAATACACAAACACTGTCTCCAGACTGCAGAATAGAACCAAGATTTCACAGATGCCTGCACTCTTTTGTTTACAACCAGTTTCTGTGACATCTACTAACAACTACATCCTTTCTTCCCCTAACTGGCTAGTCCACAAAAAGAGACTGTAATCTAGTGCTATTAGCAACTCCAATTGGTCCAAGTAATTGGAATTGTGAGTCTAAATTTTCATAATGATCCACATGGGAGTCAATCACTTTCAAGTAAAGGAATATCTTTCTCTTTAGAGTTTTGTTTGAAAGTTTTCAAAAATCCTTTTTGGAACTGCACTAGAAATAATAAAGTTACAAAAAGAATCAGAAGCTAGAAAACTACAGCATTACAACTGCTCATGCATTCTTTCATAGTCTTCTACTGTATGCTTAGCAAGACTAACTTTTCCCAGAGACATTACCCTCCTTCTCTGCAGATCACCGCATTTCTAAAGAGATGCCTTCATTTCTTTCCCTTTAAGATTCATAGTTTTTCCCCTCTGACTGTCTGAGCACAAAGCCAAGGATGAAGAAATCCCAGGCTTCACCACAGATCAGCTGCAGCCTCTGCAGCTGTGAAGCCCAGCTGCACTGTGGGCTACCACCTCAGTGCATCCAAACCAAGCTACTGGGTAGCTATAATCTTTTCTAGTTAGTTCCCAGCTCCCAGCCTGAACAAAAACAAAAGATAAAGCCAGACACAGATCACAGACTTCCAATCTGTTACGCTGTAATCCTGCAAGGTTGAAAATTAACGTTCTCTGCTACCAAGAAGACCAGACTCACTGATGCTTCCCAGAGGTTCTGAACACCCACTTCTCAACCCTGAAGGAATAAAACAACAAAAGATAAACTTCTGTTTTAAAAGTGACATGCTTAAAATACAGCAACTCAGTTACAGAGGGTTTTATTGCGCACTCTGGGTCTTAAACACAATATCTTCTAAGATGTTGGGATTTTGATTTTGAGGAAAGTTAAATAAAAGTGTCTTTTTTATATTTTTAAACTCCCTTAAAACTTCTTAAATTATTTTCTTAGCAGGATTTTTTTCTTTTCAGAGACATCATCCTCAAGACTACCAGGTCACAAATGTATCTTCTCATGATAGAAGCAAAGACTCCATCCATGTATGAGATGAAAAACTGTAACCACACTCAACGTATCACCACAACCTAAATACCTAACCATGCAGAGTAAATTCTGCAAAAAGGCCTAAACCTTTACCTTTCTTGGGGTAAGGGAGGCAGAACAGTTTTGACACTGGACATCAGGGTCTCCAGATGCACACAAGTTCCATGTCTTTGGCTTTTTCAGTCACTAGTTACATTATTCCTTTCACTGGCATTCATGAACATAAATACATAAAATGCTTCATCCAAAGGATAAATGAAAACATTTTAAAAATTCCCACCACTTTAAACAGCTTTTCTCATTACTAAAGAGGATTTTTTAATTATTAAATATTAAATTACTATTTTAACTTTTTCATTACGTAAGTAATAGTAACGCCAATTTTCACTTTGAAGTGGCTTCCTACCCCTTCTCTTTTTTTTAGTGAAATTTACAAAGATAATTCCTTAGTATATACCCAGAAATGTTTCAAGAGAAATACCACAGTTTAGCTCAAGCACATCTTCTCAGACTGCACAGTCTAAGAACAAAATAAGAGACTGCACATTCTCTTCTGTGCAGTTTGCAAAGAATCAGAGAGATGAATGGCACTGAATTCAGGTATTTCTGATGTTACAATTTTTCACTGGTTTCTCATCTGCCTAAGGTTTATGAATTTGACATAGAAGACTATCAAATGACAAATTACCCAGTTACAACTATTTGAAAGAACCACGAAATTCTAAACCACTATATTATTCTATGTCCCAAGGTTCAAACAGCAAATATGAAGGTAAAATACCTAATATTTCTTTTGCTTCAGGCATAAAATACTTATTTCATACAATCATAATTTCTTGTACTGTATGCTAGAAGTTGACTATATTGTACAGATAATTTAAAATAGAATTCTAATTTATATATACATAGATAAGTATAGTATATA
Source organism: Eopsaltria australis (assembly GCA_034509425.1). Classification (NCBI taxonomy): domain Eukaryota; kingdom Metazoa; phylum Chordata; class Aves; order Passeriformes; family Petroicidae; genus Eopsaltria; species Eopsaltria australis. Next base: position 1,430 of record JAVTVJ010002932.1, on the reverse strand, counting down.
ATGTAAAAATAGTACATAAGTAAGACTCTGTATATAAAATATGCATTATCCCCCTCTAATGATTAGGGCACATAGTAATGTAAAGGAAATGTCCATTACAAGAAACATAGGTTCTGTTTTTTCTAAATAGTGCAGTGATGCATCAGAAGCAGAACCAAACCTCAAAATTTGACTAATGATATTCCTCAATACTCTCTCAAAGTATGAGACTCTTAAATTAGAATTAGCATATTGTAATTACAGCAATATAACCACAACTACAACGGTGTGGGCAGAGAGGCAAGCGCACAAATTCCTCTAGTTATGCTATTACAGTATACACATATAGAGGGACCAAACCAAGCTATTCTCTGACGCTGCTGTGGAGGTGAAGAGACAAAAGTACAAAAGAGATGTTTTAGTAAAACAGCTTTCTCAGATGTACTTAAATTACATTTCCAATTAGACTACAGTATGAATGCTTTCAACTTGCCATAGAATTATAAACCAGAACATGCAGAAACTGTCACAGAAGTTCCATCATAGTCTGAATCATGGAGAGGCAAGTGCTGATGACAGTTGTGAGCACTTACCTCAAACAACATAAATAGACATCTGGTATTTGTTTTTAAAGTAACTAGCATAGAGTGATTTTCAGGATGATATGGGAGATCATGTTTACACGAGCATTCACTTGATGGAAACGACTCAATACAAACAAAAGGGGAATAAAACCCCTCTCGTATAAACAGTTCTGTTGAAGACAAAAACAGATTCACTCTGAGGTTAGCTGATATTTATTTAGCATCCCAGCTATCCCCGCTGATTAGCCATTGTCTTTACCAGGTACACTGTTAGGGACTGAGAATGTTGCTATTAAATATACAAACAACATTCAGCCATTATAACATGCTACAACAGATCAACGCAAATTGTAACGTAATTAAGCTCCTCTGTGCATTTTCAGAAAACAATGCTTTAGTGCAGTGGGCCTGTTTATGCTTCAGCTTGTGCAAGTTATGTGTGCAATCTCAATTCAGTCATACTGTGTGTTGACACAGACAATAGGTCAGGTTCTGACCACTCACCTCTATCCTCTCAGCTCATGCAAACTCAGAGAACAACTGAGACAATCTGTCCTCAAGTATCATGCATATACATCATGCTTACATTCAATTATGTCTTTTATTTTAGAGCACAATCTTCACTGGGTCTTTGAAAAGGAAATTCAGCTTTCTGGATGGAAGCTAAACAAAGGTTAGGATGCCAAGCAAACAAGTCTGAAGCCCTCCAATCATTTGTTTAGATGAACTTCCTTCCTCTTTCAGAATTAGCTGTCAGAATCACAAACAAGATGTAGACTCACAAGGACACTGCTACGATCCACATATGATCTACAGGACAAGAGGCGTGCCTCTTAAATGCTCTGAATCATTGCCTCTCTCATCTGT
>JAVTVJ010002931.1:0-10025 GCA_034509425.1 Eopsaltria australis | reverse complement strand
GTGTCTGTGTCTCTTCATTCCTGGGTTGGAGGAACCCCCGGAGGTGTGGGAGAGTTCGCCTACCGAGCAGCTAGCAGGGAGCAAGGGCAAGAGTCGCTCGGCGATTGGGAACGAGGCTGGCCCCCGAGGACCCAAGTCGCATCCGCCTTTGCTAGTAGCCACCTCCACTCCACCGAGGAGGCAGGCAGACGGCCACAGCTGGCGCCCAACGTGCGGCATTTGGTCAGCTTGACCACTTGCCTCATCGGAGCGACCTTCGCCAGAAGCGCGCCGTTGCAGCGTCAGCCGCCCTTCCTGAAGAGCTCCGCGTTTTAGTGGACTTTTCGGGAGGGGAGATCGAGCAACCTCTCTCCCGACGGAGTGTGGAGAGAGCCTCGGTCACCACACCACCCTAGCCAGAGGACTGTGACCGGCGGTCAGGGACGGGAGAGGTGCCAGGGATCCGGGACCCGGCACGTGGAGCAAAATCGCGGCGCAGCGTCCGGAAAGTGAGTTTAAGAATTTCCCCTGACCCCACCGCGTTAGCTTTCCTGTTTGCCTCGGCTAGGAGTTGCTGCCGTTATGGGTGCCCGGCTTTCCAGGCAGCAAAAGGGGTTTTACTCCCAAATTAAGGGAGTTTTAACTGCGGAGGGGAAGCGTTTTTCAAAACCTCTTTTAAGGGAATTCGTTAGATGGGTTTTTATTCAGTTTCCCTCGGTTTCTTTAGATTTAGTTCGAGATCTGGGCTTTTGGAACAAAGTGGGGGATTTAGTAACTAAAAAGGTTCGGGAGGGAGATGTTAGCATTACTCGTTTTTATTCGGTTTTGATTTTAATTTGCGATTCTTTGAGGGGACTTAGTAAGGGGAAAGTTGAAATCCCGGTTCCTCCTACCCCACTTTCCCTGCCGCCCCACTCTTCTCACCCCCCTTCCCTGGGGCGTCGAGACTCGCGTCGGGTGTCGTTTGCCCTCGATCCCCCGCGATCTCCGGCGCTCCCTGGCCGGTGGGGAGGGGGCTTCTCCGCGCCGGACCTTCCCTTGGATGTTTTGCCTGTGCCCGGGTGCCCGGTTGCGCCCCTTGTGCCCCCCCCTTATCGTGGTTATGGAGGAGAGGATAGCCGCGGTGAGGAGCGGGATGGCGCCGGCCGCGCGGCCAGCGCGCCTTCCACCCCCCGTTTTGGCGCCAAAAGCCGTTTTGCGCGGGATCCCTCCCCTTCCCCGGACTCCCCCCCTGAGCCTGCCCACGAAGTCCTCCGCCCCCGGGGCTGTCCCTCCCCCTGCGTCGCGTCGGGGCGTGGTATCGCGTCGGGCCCCTCCCATCCCCTCGGGACCTCCAGACGGCCCCGCGCGGCACCCGTCCCCTCGCGCGCCGCCCTCTCCGGCTCCGATTCCCACACCCCCCCTTCCGGGCCTCGACACCTAGAACCCGGAAGGGAGGGGGCCGAGGCCTGCCGGCACCCCGGGCCCCGGAGCCTAGAACCCGGAAGGGAGGGGGCCGAGGCCTGCCGGCACTCGGGGCCCCGGAGCCCAGAACCCGGGAGGGGGGAAGCCGAGGCCTGCCGGCACTCGGGGCCCCGGAGCCCAGAACCCGGAAGGGAGGGGGCCGAGGCCTGCCGGCACCCCGGGCCCCGGAGCCTAGAACCCGGAGGCCCACAGGCCGAGGCCGGTCCCGAGGCCTGGGACCGGGCCCCAGCCTGCCCGGGTTCAGATCACCCGGAGCCCGGGGGCCTAGGGGGCGCGGCCCAGGAGGCGGGACAAAGCCTGGTAGCCCTACCGGTCTCCCTGGGTAGGCGTGGCCGGAATCCCCAGTGGGAGCCTTTTCCAGTCTCCCAGCTGCGAGACCTATGTAAGATGATCAGTGACCACGGGCTGGAATCATCTTACAGCCAGGGCATGCTCAGAGCAACCTTTAGGTCCAACCTCTTAGTCCCGGAGGACCTTAAGTCAATTATGGAAGGGATCCTAACTCCTGAAAATTATATGCTATGGGAAAGGGCTTGGAAACGCCTACTAGAAGACCTCCTGGGAGAATATGATGGGGAAGATGAGGTCGATGACCTGATAATGGACCACCTAGCAGGCGAGGGGGACTTTAGCAAGGCTGAGGAGCAGGCTGCACAGCTCCCAACGAGAGCGATTAGAGACGTACAGCAGGCGGCGCTGAGGGCCCTCCTGACGCTACCATCTGCCGAGGTGCCTTCAGATGGGTATGCCACCATCAGGCAACAACCAGAGGAGAGCTTTGTTAAGTTTGTAGGCCGAGTGAGGATGGCTCTCGAGAAACAGGAAGAAGACCCCTCAAACCAAGCAAAGCTCCTCCGGTCAGTGGCATACGCCAATGCCAACGCTGCCTGCAAGGCAGTCCTAAAAACCCTCCCCAAATTGCCTCGGCCCACCTTAGAGGCAATGTTAGAAGCGTGCGCCAAGATCACCCCCGAGCCATCAGTAGCAACCCCTCCTCCAGGCCGCGGACCCCAACAGCAAAGGAGGTATGTGGCAGCAGCGGGGGCTGCCACCCCTGGAATTGACAATAACCGAACTGGACATAACAAGTGTTATAACTGTGGACAGGGTGGGCACATCGCACGCTTTTGTCCAAAGCCCCGGAGAAATAACACCTCTTGTTCTAAGCCTCCCGCAGGTCCCGGAGCGGTGCTCTGCCCGTGTTGCCGCCAGCACCAGGGAAACGGGCAGAAGAGCGCAGTACAGCACTGCGCTGTGACACCAAATTAAATGCTGACAACACCGGGACCACCATCACCGCTCCGGCGAGACCGCCCACCACACCATCGGCGGGAGGGGGGGACACTGCAGCGGCTAAGGACAGGACCAGGTTCCACCTGGTAAGTGCCCACCCTCAACATATCACCAACACAGACTTTCGTAGTTATAACGTGTTTCTTTGTGGAGACATTTATAAGAGGACAGAGCTTTTGGTCGTGGGGGACTCCACGAGGGGCCCTCTCGGGCTCTTTGTGCTCCCTCAGATTGTTACAGCTATCCCGGGAAAGACTTTTAAAATCACCGCCGCCTGTCACTCGGCCCCCTGGTTCGTGTCCAGGGGCCAGTGGCTGGCTCATGCAATAATTATTCCGGAGGACCTTCCCAAGACGAAGATGACACCACGGGCCATGGACTCAGAGCTCCTGGGGACCGACAAGCTCACCCTGTCTTGCCGCCTCAAAAATGGCAAGGCAGCGGTGCACATCCGAGGAATGATGGACACAGGATCAGACGTGACTATCATTTCAGCAGCAGAGTGGCCACATGGATGGGGGCTCCGGCCCTCAACCGAAAACATCACCGGACTTGGGGGAGCCGTTATGCCCCAGAGGTCCACTAATCACATCTTGGTGGAGGGGCCGGACGGTCATGTTGCCACGGTAAGACCATACGTGGTGGCCTCTGGCTTCAACCTCTGGGGTAGGGACCTTTTGTCGCAATGGGGGACCAGGCTAGAAATCCCAGATACACCAGGGGATTTCTAGCTGGGGCCGCTGCTGGGCACCCCACCCATGGCTCTGTCCCGCAACTCACCTGGAAAACTGACAAGCCGGTGTGGGTGGAGCAGTGGCCCCTCACTAAAGATAAGTTGAGCGCCCTACAGTCCCTCGTGGAAGAGCAAATTTCCAAGGGTAATGTTGTCCCATCAGACAGCCCTTGGAACTCCCCTGTCTTTGTCATCCGCAAGGCTGGCAGAGGCGGGTGGAGGCTTCTCCACGACCTACGTAAGATTAACGAGGCCATTGTTGACATGGGTCCCCTTCAGCCGGGATTACCATCCCCGGCAATGCTCCCCCGAGCGTGGCCACTCGCAGTTATTGACATCAAGGACTGCTTATTCTCGATCCCGTTGCACCCAAATGATGCGCCGCGGTTTGCCTTTTCTGTGCCGTCTGTGAAAAGGCAGGCGCCCCAAGAGAGGTACCACTGGCGGGTGTTGCCCCAGGGAATGAAAAATTCCCCTGTAATCTGCCAGTGGTACGTAGCCCGAGTACTGTCGCCAGTGAGGAAAGCCTTCACGAAATCCATAATTTTCCACTACATGGATGATGTTCTTGTCTGTGCTCCTTCCGAGCACCTACTAGAAAAGACTCTCAAAGCCGCCATCGATGCCATCCAGTGTGCCGGGATGACCATCCATCCAGACAAAGTACAATGCACCCTACCGTGGAAGTACCTTGGCATCCGCATCGGAGAGCGGACCGTCGCACCCCAGCAGCTCGACATCGTGGACGAGCCCAGGACCCTGCGGGAGTTACATCAGCTATGTGGGAGTATCAACTGGGTTCGTCCTCTGCTGGGGCTGACGACAGCAGACCTCACCCCCTTATTCGATCTCCTGAAGGGCGGTGAGGGACTCGACTCTCCAAAGCAGCTTACCACCGATGCCAGAGCTTCTATAGGTAAGGTGCGCAAAGCCTTAGTCTCCAGGCACGCCCACAGAGTGGCCCCAGACCTGCCTTTTCAACTTATCATCTTAGGGCAGATCCCCCAATTACACGGACTGGTCTTTCAATGGGACGAGAGGTTGAAAGACTCCCTCTTAATCATAGAGTGGGTGTTCCTCCCTCACACACCGTCCAAAACTATTACCACGCCACAAGAGCTGGTGGCCTCGCTTATCACCAGAGCGAGGGCCAGGCTCCGCACCCTTGCGGGGTGCGATTTCTCATGCATTCGTGTTCCCTGGAAAGATGAGGACTTGGAAAATTTAGTCCAGTCCAATGAGAGCCTCCAGTTCTCTCTTGACAGTTTCCCAGGCAAAATCACGGGAAAGAAATTGAAACATCACCTGTTTAACACAAATTTTAATTTGGTTCCAAAGTTTATGCAGTCAAAAAAGCCTGTAAAAGGAGCTCTGACGGTTTTCACCGATGGCTCGGGATCCTCTCACAAGTCAGTCATGACTTGGAAGGACCCTCGGACCCAGAAGTGGGAATCTGAGGTCCATGTGGTGGAGGGATCCCCACAAATTGCAGAACTAGCAGCCATCGTCAGAGTCTTTGAGAGGTTCCGGGAGCCTCTCAATTTGGTTACAGATTCGGCCTACGTTGCTGGGATAACTGTCAGAGCAGAACACAGTTTACTTAAGGAGGTCTCTAACAAAAATTTATTCGGGCTGCTCTCGCGGCTAGTGTCCCTGTTGTCCCACCAAGAGCACCCATTTCACGTGATGCATGTGAGATCGCATCAAGACCTTCCTGGGTACATCAGTGAGGGGAACCGCAGAGCAGACGCCTTGGCAATGGCTGCGCAGGTGCAGTCAGCTAGCATCCCTGACACCTTCGCACAAGCCAAGATGTCCCACCAGTTCTACCATCAGAACGCCCCAGCCCTCCGGAGGATGTTCCACCTACCTCTAGAACAGGCTCGGGCAATCGTGGCGACATGTCCCAATTGCCAGACCTATCAGCTGCCCTCGCTCCATCCAGGGTTAAACCCCCGAGGGCTAGCTGCAAATGAAGTTTGGCAGACCGACGTTACCCATATCCAAGAGTTCGGCAGACTCAAATATGTACATGTCTCTGTAGACACGTTTAGCCATACTGTGTTCGCCTCGGCCCACACGGGCGAAAAGGCGAAAGACGTTCGCAAACATCTTCTAATGGCGTTCTCTGTCCTAGGTACCTCCAAAAAGATAAAGACGGACAATGGCCCAGCGTACACCTCTGCCTATCTCCGTAGTTTCCTCCAGGAGTGGGGGATTGCCCACGTCACCGGCATCCCTCACTCCCCTACGGGGCAGGCCATCGTGGAGAGGACTCACAGTACACTTAAGAGAGTCGTCTACCAGCAGCAAGGAGGTGCAGAGAAGAAATCGCCCATTGAGCGACTCTGCAAGGCGCTCTTCACGATTAACTTTTTAAATTGTACACCAGAAGAGCCCGTCCCCCCTGTATTCCGGCACTTTACTAATTCGACCCACTCCAAATTAAAAGAACATCCGCCGGTGCTGGTAAGAGACCCTGAGACCCATGAGGTTGAAGGGCCTCTCCCACTGATTGTCTGGGGCAGAGGGTACGCATGTGTGTCCACCCCAGAGGGGCCGAAATGGATCCCAGCTAGGTATGTCCGACCCTACCGGGGGCCTAAGCAGAGAAAGCGAGCTTGTTTTGCAGAGACAGTTCCACCCCAGTCTCCGCAAGAAGAAGGTTTCCAAGCCACGGAGGCTTGGAAGAAAAGGAGAAAAAAAAGACTTGCCCAGCTTAGACGACCCTCCGGCATCTCAGCAAGAAGAAGTCCCAGAGGAAGAAGACACCAGAGATGTCAGAAGGCAACCATACTCAGCAATACCATGGACTATACACCCCCTTTTACCCTTCCCCAACCTACCCCTCTGACTTACCTTTTGTGTGTCCCTATCCCTGTTACCTACCCATTCAAGAGAAAGGGGGGAGAGAGGGGGAGTTTATGTTAGAGTTACCTTTTGTCGTTTGGATAACTCTTGTTAGATTTTAAGGTTTTTCTTTCTCAGTCTACCCATCAGAGATCCCCAAGGAAGATGGAGCCAGTCTGGATTTTCGTTAGGGTCCTGTTTCTCCTGGAAATTCCGGCGTCTGCCCCGTGGCTGGTGCAGCAGCCTCGAGAAAACGTGTGGGTCACTCTGGCAAAATCCATCGGTCAGAGTGACTTCTGCCTTCACGTCGACTCAGCGAACGCCCCGATTAGCACCTGCCTGAACTCCTCTCAGACGAGGAGGCAACCAGGCAGGCGACGCTCCAAAACAGGGCCGCCATAGACTATCTGCTGCTGCTCCACAACCACGGGTGCGAAGAGTTTGAAGGACTGTGTTGCTTCAACCTTTCATCTCACGCCCAATCCATCAAGTCCACAATCCAGGAGATGTGGGACCAGATCCACCAACTCAAGACGGAGGGCAAGGACTGGCTCGACAACCTCTTCACCAGCTGGGGGATCTCTAGCTGGATTTCACAAGTTTTACGGACTCTGTTTTGGTTTTTGTTGACTCTTTTCCTTGGACTTTGTTCCCTAAGTTGTGTTAAGTGTTATCTCTTCAGTTAACTGCGCATCGCCTTTAAGTAATAAAAACGGGGGAGATGTGGCAGTGGTGCAGGTTACCCCAGAAGAAGAATTTCCAATGAGAAAGCCCTGGGGGGAGGAGGAGGGCTCCCCCGAGGTAGAGCAAACAATAGTTTAGCCCAGAAGAGGCTGGGCTCGAGACAGGTTAATACCCCCAGGACTCATTGGGGAGCACCACCTGCCCATCTGAGTTAGTCACCCCCAGTTTCCTAGAGAGTTCTCAGTTACTTGGTTGTTCATTGTATCACTCCCCTGTCTGTAACCCTCGCTCATCCCCCTTCTATCCCTGGTTCGCTCCCTGTCCCCTGCTCCTCCCCAGTTCCTCCCCTCTGCTACCCGGTGATTGGTCACTGGGGCAACAATAAAAGATCGTGTCCCAGGGGAATCGGGGTCCTCCGATCCCCGGTGCCACAGAGTGCAGAACCTCGTGTCTGTGTCTCTTCATTCCTGGGTTAGAGGAACCCCCTGAGGTGTGGGAGAGTTCGCCTACCGAGCAGCTAGCAGGGAGCAAGGGCAAGAGTCGCTCGGCGATTGGGAACGAGGCTGGCCCCCGAGGACCCAAGTCGCATCCGCCTTTGCTAGTAGCCACCTCCACTCCACCGAGGAGGCAGGCGGACGGCCACAGAGGATCTCCTCGTGCCGTGGTAGCTATGCCCCTCCTTTCCTTTTCTCTCTCTCTTTCTTCTCTCTCTCTCTCTCCTCTATCGCATAAGCGTCTTGTTGGCACTCAATAAAGTGCTTTGGATTTTGATTGAAGCAAAAATACTTGGCCCTGTTTTCTTTTGCACTCTCAGATTCAAAGGAACGAACCATCACCACCCCTGCTCCTACCAGCGGATCGTGACAACTACCCTTCAAGAGCCATCTAGAAAGACATTTGCTCTCCTAGGCCAGCCAGTGGCGCAGAAATGCTCCTTAGCCCGCCTCTGCACATGTGGCATGCCAATGCACTCATGCCTTGCTTCCTGGCCCCCCTGTGCAGGACTCTTCAAACACCACGCTCCATTCAAGCCTTCCTCCCTCCTCAATCCAAAATCTTTCTCTTCCATTCAACAACTTTTTACACTCTAGCAAGCCAGCACTGCACATCTACTTAGAGGCTTTTTCCCTTAACAAAACTTGAAGTGGATGTCAGACTTGGAATACTAAAAGATTCTCCTGACATCACTTTTTGCCCTTCACTTGCCCTTCAAGCCATGGCTGCACAATTGTGCACACAAGAAGCCTCTGGCCACTGGCTGCAACATCTTGCAAAAGTAGGCAACAGGCTGTCCTCTTTGCCTCTCTTCCTCTACTCAAATTCTTTTCCTATCCTCCTCTTGAACATCCATCAAGAATTCCAATCCTTTTGCCCTCTCTGCAAGGCTGTGGCCAGGAGCCTCACTGCATCTGCTTTCTTTTTCTCCCCTAACACTTGAACATTCTGCTTTTCTACTGATGCCCATTCAGCCACTTTCCTAAGTGGCACGACAGCTGTCTTCTAGGGACACACGCATGCCTCCAAAAGAGCTGCCTTTAGCAGGGACGCAGGAACAGGCTGCAAGGCCTTCTTTCTCTCCCTTCAAAAGAGACATGACTTCTTGCACATCACTTCTCCTGCTTGCTTCAAAGTACTTTGCACAGGCTCCAGAGCTCATTTTTCCTTCTTGTCTGCAGCTGCCCACACGTGTGGCATTAGCGCAGCATAGGCCTTCTCAGAGGCACGCCACAAAGTCCCAAGACTCTTAGCTTCTCCATCACTTTTTACAATGCTCCTCTCAATTGCCAAGGTAGCCAGCAAATGCCTTCCCACTCAATTCTACTTGCACTTAGGAAGCAAGAGAAATTGCTGCATTTCAAAGGTACTCCCTGGAAAGGAGCAAGGCTTCTCCTAGCAAGCTTGGCCGCATCTTCCTACATAGCTTGCCAGAAATGGAGAGGAAGGATCCTATCAATGCCACATGCCAAGTTGGATGCTAGCATCCAGTGAATGCTAATCCATCCCATTTCTTTGCTAACGCTAAAAATACAGGTAGCTGACTTGTGCACGCAATTGGCTTCTCTGCTCCTAGTGTTGCCTGCTTTCTCCTGTGCAGTAAGGAAATGTCTTGAAGTCTTTCTGTCTGCTCAATTGGGACTATGAAAGAAGTCATTTGCTTTTGAATAGACCTCATTGGTCATTCTGAACAACTTGTGTGTCCAAGGGGATTTTGGAGTGCTGCCCACGGCAATCGTGCCAAAGGCCTGGCCAGAGGCAAGGCACTTGTTTCAAGTGCCCTCTCCATTGGCAACATTGCCTCAAGCACATTCCTCCACTCTGCCCTCAAACCAATCCTTTGCCAACACCAGCCATTCCCTGTTGCTGAGAGGCCTTCTTGAGCACCCTTGTTGTCCCCACCTTGGGCCATGGATTGTCAAGAGCCTCTCTTGACACTCCGCTTATTGGCCAGCCCAGCTCTGGATGCTTGAGAGCCTTTCTCAACTTGCCTTCATTGCAGCCCCGGCCATGGATTGGCCTTAATGACCTCTGGAAGAGTGTGCAAACTACCTCAGCATTGTCGCCAGCGAGTCTCTTCACAGCTCTTTCGGCATCATCCTCCCTTTTGCTGGGAGCCGTTTCCCAGCTTCACCTGTGCTATGCTGCGTGCATGCCCTCTCACGTCTACTCCACAAAGTAGAGTGGAGAGGAGAAATAGCAACTGGGAAGGCTACTTAAAGCTGAACCAATCATGTAGACACTTCCACAAAGGTAATACAGGTTGTGTAGATATTTCCAGAAAGATACAGGAAAGTCTGTAAAGCATCAGACTTTGTTCTGCATAACTGTGCTTCTAGAGAGCTTAATCTTAAGATATGATAGAAAAAGAGTGAATTCACCTTGTAACATTCTAGTATTAATAACATATGAAATGCAGTGTATTCACAAGATAGTATTCTAGTATTAATAACATATCTAGAGTTATTAACACATCCGGAGTAAGTAATATTCAAGAGTAATGTTTAAGAATAATGGTTAAGAATAA
>JAVTVJ010002930.1:0-13593 GCA_034509425.1 Eopsaltria australis | reverse complement strand
CACCGTGGACCACATGGAGCCGGGGATGGAGGAGATGATGGAGGTGCCTGTGGAAGAGTCTGTTGAGGATACGGAGGTCAATGTGGAGAACGACATCGAGGATATGGAGGTAGATGAGAAGGACGACATCGAGGCTATGGAGGTTGATGAGAAGGATGACATCGAGGATATGGAAGTAGATGAGGATGACCTCGAGGACATGGACGTAGATTAGAAGGACGACCTCGAGGACATGGACGTAGATGAGAAGGACGACCTCGAGGACATGGAAGTTGATGAGAAGGATGACCTCGAGGACATGGATGTAGATGAGAAGGATGAGGAGAAGCCCAGGATTCCAGAATAAGTATGGGTCCTCCAGCAGCATTACAGGCACATCCTCCCCATGCCGCGCCCGCAGGCAGTTTGTCCCCTGCTGCCAGACTGGGACTGGGCTGGGTGGCCCTGCCAAGCGACACCCAGCCCAGAGGGGACAAACACCACACCCAGCCTGCCTTGGACTTGACCACGCTGCTTTCTTTCTTCCAGGACTGACAGGGATGATGGCCACAAGTGTGACTCCTCTGTAAATACGTTCTATATGTTAGTGGTTTTCTGTAAAAATGCTTTGAAGATTGTTAGTCTATAGGCTCCCATGTATATACGTTCTATGGATTGTTGTTGTTACAAGCATTGTCGTTGTTATAAGGATTGTTGTTGTTATAAGAATTGTTGTTATAGGGATATTTGTTTTTATAAGAATTGTTGTTATAAGAATTGTTGTTATAAGGATTGTTGTTTTTATAAGAATTGTTGTTATAAGGATTGTTGTTTTTATAAGAATTGTTGTTACAAGAATTGTTGTTGTTATAAGGATTGTTGTTTTTATAAGAATTGTTGTGATAAGGATTGTTGTAATAGAAGATGTTCTGTAAACCATAGGTTTTGCTGATGTTTGGTAAATACTTTTTAAAACACCACGTCTCTGCAATTCCTTTAGCCACAAGCAGCATTTGCACAGTTGTGGTTTCCACTTGCTCTGGGTTCCCGGGGCTGCAGGTCCCTGCGGGTGCTGGCATGGCTGCCCCGGGACTGGGGGTCCCTGTGCACAGGGGGACCCCACTGACAGCACTCGCGGCACTGGGCACTGCTCGTGTTCCTGGGCTGCTGCAGAGCGGCGTCCCCAAGAGCAAAGCTGTCCCCAGCAGAGAGGGGGCTCTGACAGGAGCGGCCCCTGCAGCAATGCCACCAAAGCAGGAAACCTTCTGCCAGCCGTCCTGCTGGAGCCACAGAGACTCCTGAGCCCAGAGCCCACAGGGATGCACGATCCCTGTTCATGCTCTGAAGGCCATGACAGCCTTGGCAACTGTGGGACCTGGATCTGGGGTGCTGCAGAGCCTGATGTTTAAGGCTTGGAGCCTCCAAAGGCTCTGGGCTTTGCTTCCCCCCCAGCTTTGCATTGCCCTGTGCCCAGATTGTTCAAGCCCAGCGAGAGGTTCCTCATCCTGCCCGGGTTTCTGCTGCTAGCAGCGGTCACTGGCCCCTGTCCCCTGCTCAGGTGACACCTGCAGGGGCAGTGCAGGCTGTACTGGGCTTTGGACCCCGTGGCTGCTGCTGCTGGGGGCCACGGGCCCAACAGGGCCCCGAGCTCAGCCCCTGCCCAGGCAGCTGCCCCCAAAGGCCAGCACTCCCCGAGCATCCCCATCACAGGAGGCAGCGGGAAATCCCACGCGCTGCAGGAAAGAAATTCCCCATAGGAACTAAACCAGTCTTTGTTCACAGGGCTCCAAGGGGGAGATCAGCACCAGCTGACATTTAAAGCACGTCTAAAAGGTGGGTGCAGGGAAGGTGATGTGATCTCTAGGGACTGTGGCAGTGCCTGCTGTGCAGGTGAGGCTGTGGGGCTGCTCCCAGAACCTGCTTCAAGCCAGCCCTCAGCCCCTCACAGCTGTCCCCAAGGGGTGGGCTCAGAAAGCAGCTCCAGACCAGTTGGTGCAGATATTTCAAAGGACAAAATGTCATCCCAAGAAGCCACGTTGCCAATTTAGTTTCAGTGTCGTGGCCTGACAAGCCACGAAGGTGCCTCTGAATGTGCACTCAGGGCACTTCCATGGCCATCCCCAAGGGATCACAAAGCACAGGGCTCTGCTTTCAGCACCCATGAGCTCCTAAGGCAGCAATTAAGTCTCAGGAAGAGGCAGTCATTGAGTGCACCGGGGAACCTGGCCTCTAAGAAAAGGCAGGAATCCCACGGCCCACCCACCCCGATGCCTTGCATGTCTGTACCTTTTCCTTCTTCTCTCTTCTCTCGTCTCACTTCCCCATTGTCTTTGTCTGGGAGCTTGGCTTCTCTCTCTCCTGTCTGCAGCTTCAGCCGCACGTGTGACCCTGCACTAACAGCCTGACTGTAGTGGTTTCAGTTCGCCTAGTCAGGTTTGTGGCTAAATGCCAGCACACTTACCCAAATTTACTTGATTGTTTGTTGTGAGATGAGCATTAGGAGTAGGCAAAGCAGGCTCAAACTTTATCAAGTACAAAGAAACCTTTATTACTATACCTAAGACAAAGGGAAAGAGAAAAAAAACCAAGAAAAACCAGAACAAACTCCTCAGACCACCCCTCCTTCCCCCACCTCTCTATTTCATTCTCCCTGACAACATACAAAAGACAACACTTTGACCTCCAGTCAGTTTAGCACCTCAGAAATAGCTCTTGTTCCAGTTCATTTAGGGAGAGAAGTTGCTTTTGCTTACACCATGGATTTTCTGTAAGAAAAATACAGTTTTTATGGGTCTTCTGCCTCACCATCAGCCGCCGCCCGGAAGAAAGACCAGCTTAATGGTGGATCCCTCCCATAGCAGTAGCCTTCCCACAGCCACTCTGGTGGGTTATGAACAGTCCACAGGGTACCCGTTTTAAGGATGCACAGTTCTGTCGGCGAGAGGAGCAAGACGACGATCCAATGTGATTCATAAATCAAGCTCGTTTATTGTCAGACAGTGCACATACTTATACTACCTTACGTGCTCAAAATATTATTCACTTACAGAAGTTTCACACGGGATCTTTCTCTAATCTAATTAACACACAAACTGGTATCAGAAGGCAATAACATCAACAGTTTCTTCTGCCAAGCTAATCTCTAGACACCTGCACCTTGTTTACAGCTCTCATGTCTCCCTTTCCCACAGTTGTTTTGAGAACAGCCTTGAGCAGAGGCCTAACTCTTGTCTATGGAGCCTGGATTGCTCACTTATACCTTATGTCTGTGCAGCCAGAAATGGCCATTTCCCAACATATCCCCCTTCTTTTCTTTGAGCAATCCAGACCATATTTACACTTTTTCTATTACTTATCAAATACTTAACACTATAAACTTATTGACACTTGAACTTAACAGAAATGAAACTTAACAGCATTTAACCTTAACAGTCCTTAATACTTACCTACAATCACTTAAACTTAATTTCACTTGAACTTAATACTTATATTTAGCAGAACTTAAATTTAACAGAACCTAACCTTAAGAAAGCTTAACAGAATTTAAAATCAATAGACTTTAACCTAACATCACTTAAATTTAGCAACACTTAAACTCAACTGAACTTATGGCACTTGTACTCTTATGATTGTAATAACTATTAAAACTATCAATCTTATCTTTATAAACTTCATTTATCATCTATTTTAAAACTTATATCAGTCAATCAATTTCTTAAAGGCAATGTTACTCTTATTATCTACTTCAGTCTTTTCCCCAGTTAAACTGGGTCTTCTTTGCACAAGCCCTCTAGCGACCCATGGCCCTGGTCATGGAGCCATTTTTCAACAATTCCTCCTTGTTCCTCTTTTGTGAGCAAAACATTGTGGGTCACTTTGGTTACTTGTCTCATTAAACAGCTATACACAACTCCAACAATTACTATAAACACAATAACAACAACACACAATCGAAGGCCTTCGAATAACAATTTTTGGATCCAACCTGTGATGCCCAATGAGGACAACCATTTAGCTATTCCTAAGTCATTGCTCACTTGCAATTGCTGGGTGAGCTGAGTCAAAGTTTTTAATTGTGCATGTATTGAATTAGAATGATCAGAGAGATTCATGCAACACATTCCCTCAAATTCTTCACACCCATGTCCTTGTGCCAACAACAAAAAGTCTATTGCAGCTCTATTTTGCAACGTGGCGTGTCTCACAGAATCCACATCAAGCAACAAGTCTGAAATTGCTTTAGATGTAGCGTTTGTTTGTTTGGAGAGCCAACAACCTAGTTTGTTCAATTGGGCCAAGGCCCCAGCCGAGGCCACTCCTGGAGCAAGGAAGGAGGCTGCAATAATAGCAGCAGGCGACCAAAACTCGACATTAGATTTACAATCAGAAGCAAAGCCGTGTACAAAGCGTTTCAAGCGCCTGAGATGGTGCTGTCGAAGCTTATTAAGAATCATCGAGGTGTTAGGGGTCAGCAATGTCAACCTTCCAAGAGAACAGGGTCCCCCTTTTATTTTGGAGGGGATACCTGGCCAGGCTCGATCTCCACAAATGAAAAACATGCCACTAGGTAATTTCAAGGGTTGATTAGTAGAATGGGAAATGTTGGGGGAGGTATAATTGCACCATACACGAGTGTCTCCATACACTGAAAGGCTAGAGTTCACACGGGCCCAAGCCCCGGGGACCCACACCAAGCCCAGCCCTGGGCCATGGCGGCTACAGCCGGGGCAGGCCCCACAACGCCCCCCGCTTCCCGCATTGTCATCCTAAACTGGCGAAAAAGTCCCTTCGCATTTTGGTGAAAGGTACCATGAGCTTCTCCGGCCTTGCTTTCATCTGAGGGGCCTGGATTGCTCACTTAGAGATGGCCATTTCCCAACATATCCCCCTTCTTTTCTTTGAGCAATCCAGGCCTGGTTTACACCTTTTTTTTTTTTTCTTCTACTGTATTCATCAAATACTTAACTACACATGGCAATAATACACTTATGATTATAATAATTACTAAAACTATCAATTCCATTTTTACAAAGTTCACTAATCAGTCTTTA
The DNA here is from genome assembly GCA_034509425.1 of Eopsaltria australis. Lineage (NCBI taxonomy): Eukaryota > Metazoa > Chordata > Aves > Passeriformes > Petroicidae > Eopsaltria > Eopsaltria australis. The sequence continues at coordinate 8,563 of JAVTVJ010002930.1, read as the reverse complement.
AAACTTAAGCTTGTTAACCAGGCTCTTAAAGGCATACTTTAAGTGTACATTATCTGTATCTTTTTCGTGATTTAACACACATACTTGCAACCTTACAATTCCCCTTTCTGTTTTAATCAGTATGAGTTTGTTTATGGCATTACCAGCCATTTGTCATAGGTAGCGCAGTAAGAAACACACATAACTAGACATAAGAATACTTCTAATACTATGTGCTAAACATTCTAAGGTGAATCTTGTGATTTTTTCATTACCCAATAGTTCAGCAAATTAGCTTCAATTGCTTTGTCTCTGAAGGCTGTTAATCAGGGTAATACCTTACTGAATTCTGGAATACTATGCTAACATCCAGGGTCTGCAACAGCTGCCTTGTTTCAGTGAAGACATGGAAAGCCCTTCCGGATAGGGTCTCCAAGTCCACCCCAAAAAGGATCCAGCTGATATAAATTCCAATTATTAAGTCAAACCCGACTTAAATACGATTTGGATGCAGAAACACCTGGGTCCATTGGTAGATGTCCGACCAGGGAGAGTCAAGGCTTGGCCAGGGCCAGGGCTCTAACTGGAGGGATTTCCCTAGCACAGATCTTATGAGAAAACTGTTAGAAACAACAACTAAGAAGGTTACTTAAATCTGAGCAAATAATAGAGACAGTTACACAAACATAACACAGGTTGTGCAGACTGTAAAATAACAGACTTTGCCAAACACTTTTGACTAAAACGACCATGGTACCATGAACATGATAATTAAAAGATTGCATATGCATGAGTTTACGTACGTAATCTTAACAGAACCTAATCCTTGCTATAACACACATAGCTATGTATAGTTGTAGTTAACTCTTATAAAATCTAGTTGTAATACTTAACTGTAACAGAACTTAACAAACCTAATAGCATTTAAACTTTAACAATATATTTATAAGTACTAATACACCAGGGGTGATCGCTTGGGATATGTTTGAAAACAGTGTTGCAAGCTGCAAGCACACAGATCCATCTTTTCTTTGCTCCATCTTCTCCGAGATCACTGTACTTCTAAGTTCAGCTGTAGGTATAAAACTCAAACACTCATTGAAACAAAGTAAAACAGGAAAAACAGTAAGAACAGATTACCATTCCAGTCATTCATTTCTATCTAGCAAGACAATTCCCATCATTAATTAACAAACAATACAAAGGTATACATTTCCTGACAAATTCTGCTACTAAGGCTTACCACTCTAAAACATGCAGGATTTTGCAGAATGAAAAAAATCAAGACAGAAATATTTGAAATCTTATTCTAATACTATCACTATAAGAAACAAACTGCTCAGTTTTGCTCCAACAAGCAATCTTCTTGTCTTACTTTTACATTATAATTTTGATAAAAGATACACTACTTAACTTTAACTTTCAAGAGTCTTTCAAGGAAAATCTAACTTAAACATTTCTTAATATGTAGTCTGCAAGTTTGCACATGTTATTTATTCAAATGTTTCTTCTAGCTTATTAATCAGTTTACATTTCGCCCAAACTTCCTTATTCTGCTCGGCCTCGGCTGCGCTTTGGCACCGGCCTGTTAGGTGTACAATTCTGCTGCGTCCCCTCTGGATCAGTTCTGCCACGTTTTCAATCCTTTGTTTTTGCTGAATTGTTGCTGTGGGCTGGATGCTTGTAAACAGTCACTCCAGCACTCTCACTCTCTCCGTCCTCCCTTTCTCCCCCTTTTTCTTTTTGCACTGACTAAGTGCAAGTCTTGTAGCAACCTAGATTCCCAGATTTCTTCTTGTTAACACAAATTCCACCAGTAAAATCAGCAGCAAGTATACGAGACAATATGAACAGTCTTTGATACTTGCAGAAAAAACGACCTATTAAAAGTGCACCCAGGGGTTGACTCAGGAGCACCGGCGGTCGAGGGCGCAGGCGCAGAGAGTGCTGGGCCGGTACTGTTGGAGCACGGCGGGCGGCCGCGCTCTCCTTCCCGTTTTCCGGTGCCAGCAAGCGAGCTGCGCGCGGTCCCTGTGGCTAGGGAAAACTGTTGTTACTTAGTCGATGCTGGGAAAAGAGGTTCCTCGCTGCCCGCCCGGCGCACAGAAAAACCGTGGCTGTTGCCGCGCCGTGTCACCACCGCTGCCGGCTCCACAGCCTCCCACCCCCGGCGCACTGAGATGCCGCCGGAGCCGAGGGCAGGAGCCGAGGGCAGGGACCGCCGGGCAGGAGCCGCTGCTTACTGCAGCGGCCGCGGGGAGAAATCCGAAACCGCTGCGAGGAGAAATCCGAAACTGCTGCAAGGGGGGGGGAGCGGGCGGACACCTTTCCCTGGAACTCTGGAAGCAGTGTTCTAGGAGATGCATCTGCAGCTAAAGAAGAAAAAAGGAGAGGTCCTGAAAGTTCTCAACGACTTTGAGGAGCAGTAACTTCCTCGGATTCAGATAGAGATGAATAAACAGAAAAGCGAGAAGGATTCAGTCAGCCATGATGGTCAGGAGCTGGAGGCTCTGTTCTCTGATGTCCAGCCACTGTTCCCAGGCAGCAATTTGCTCCTTCTGGCCATCTCCCCCCAATTCTGGGGGATGTGGCATGGGGGGGGCGCCGTTGGAGGCTCGCGGCTCGAGCTCTCTAACTTTTAAACATGTAGAAATTTTTCCAGTACATCACTTTCATCACTTTTCTGTCCCTTTTTCCCTGACGGATTGTAGAAGCGAGTCCGATTGCAAAGCTGTTTTCACAGTCTCGGGGGCGGCTGTCCGGTTATCACTGAACATGTCTCACAGCGCCCTTTTTAATTGTCTCTCAGCCGGGTATTTGAAAGGCCACTCTCGCTCTCAGGGTTAATCTACAGTCTCAAGTCCATTTTAGGAGATTCCGCATAGCGGAATTATCACAGTTCAATTCTCTCACAGAGATGATAAGTTAGAAGAGGTCCTGGACTGTCAGCTGTCCTTCATCTATCTCCATCCCTTCCGTCCTCTTCCCCAGACCTGAAGCACCGGGGCTCTCTGCCTAGGCGCGACCCTCTCGCCTCTGTGCTAAGGGCCTGCGTCTGGCAGGGGCTATCATTTCACCTCTTTTGTCTCCCATGGCGGTGACTATTTCTGCTATAAATGCCTGCATTCCCACCGGCACTCGGCTCATCTCTTCTAACATGACCTGAATGGAGGTGTCTGCGGGCAGCGTCTGCTGATTACAATTTTCTAAAACACACTGGCGTAACAGTGCCCCTTGCCTCCACTGCGGCACCCCAGCTGTGATAGCCGCGGATACCCTGTCATCCTGCAGGGACTCAAAGAGCACTGGAAACGCCGCTTCTCCTCGGCTTAAAGTTCTAACGTCCTGAGCTAGTTTCTCATCGCCCTCTTCCAAAGCTTTCTGTTCTACCTTCGCCCAGCTAATTCTGCGTCTCCCTTCCCCCGCGCGAAATGGAGCAGCGCCCCCGCCTCCACCTCCACCCAGCGAGGGGGGGGGCGCGAGCGGCGGCTGGCGCGCCGGCGGCTGCTCCTGCCGAGAAGGGACACTGCTTCCTCGCACCGGGCGAGAAGGCATAGAATCGCCCGGGGTGGGGGGCAAAGCCGGCTGATCTTCCTCCTGGGGTTCGGCCGGTGCACAGGGGAGGGGCGGACACCCCTCCTCCGGCTGCGGCGGCGCGGGCGCCGGGGCGGCCGATTGCTCCGCGCAAACAGCGGCCGCCTCCGGGGCAACGCCGTGCTCGGGCGGCGAGCCGTGCACCTCCAGCACCATACACCTCCCTACTGCCGGCAGGCTGGGCGTTTCGTTACCAATGCCGAGCATTCCCGGGATAGGGCGCTCACCTCCCGGAGTCCCCCCGCTCCCTTCCGTGATTCCTTCTAGTTTTGCCGTGGTTACGGCTGCAACTTTTTTCTCTGCCTGGTATCTTTGCAAACAGGTCGTTACCTCCCTCCAGGGCTTCCCGAGTGTCGCGCCTATCTTGTTGCTGTCTAGAATTCCCTCAAACAACTGATCCCCATATTTCCGCCATTCAGGCAGGTCAAAGATCGTATTAGGGTCCCTGAAGCAACCCTTTTCTACTCCTAACGTAACTAATCCTGTCACCTGCTTTAAGGTGTCTTTGCTAACTCCCCGCTTTTCCAAAAAGCGTGTTAACAAATCTACGGCTACCTGCGAATCCATATCCGTCCAGCTGGTTAACCTCTCCAGGCTGATCGCAGTGGCCTCCGCGTCCCTCCGCGCCGGCCCCTCCGCGTCTTTCCGCGCCGCGTCTATGCGCCGATCGCGATCGCCACGCAGCCTTTCCGAGTATAGCCGTGTGGTGGCTGTTCAAGCTAAGAATAACACCCCCGAAAAAGCCCTTGGTGAAACAGACCCAAGGAGTAGCAGGATCCCCCCTGGGGCAGGGCAAAGTGTGGTAGATGCTGAGTTGGGGTGTGTTCTTAGTAAGCCAGCTGCTCTCTCCCCATTGGTTTGTGCTTATGTTCATCAATTGTCTATCACCCTCAGTTTCTAGAATGTTCGTTTCTACTCGGTAGATGGTTAGTTTTCCCCCTTGTCTTTCTCTCAGCCCCCTCCCTGAAATACCCTCTGTTGGTCCCCTTCCCCTTGTCCCTCCTCAGTGCCCCGATCTTACTGGTTGTTATGATCACAATAAAGTCTGATGCGCGGCTGGGCTCAGGGCTCTCAGCTACTGAGTTACTCCACTCTCAGAGCTCACGGAGCACGGATCCCCCGATACTTTGTTTCAGTGTCGTAATTTCCGTCTCGGGAGCCCGTCTCTTTGCTACAGTTTCGGCAGCCGCGTTAGTTTTGCCTGCCTGCTTCGGAAAGCAGCAACCCCCGGCTTGGGGTCCCAGGATCCTGGCGAGCGTGGACCTGACCCCAGGGACACTCACTCGCCACCTCTCGGGATGCTGACTAACCCTGGCAGTCAGCTCTCGGAACACCCGAGGGACGCGGCAGCTGGCGCCCAAACAGGGATCGGCTTAGCTCCGGTCCTTGCTGAGTGTCCCTGATTGCTGATCAGGAGTTCCCATTCGGACTCGCCAGCTCCTCGAGGAACGGGTCTCTGTTTTAGAGAGACTCGTTCCGAGAGGGTGCGGAAAGACCTCTTCGGAGAAGGCTCCAGGACTGCTATGCGCTGCTACTCCTCCAGCAGACGCTGGTGTTCTCTCCTGCGAGCGGAGGAGCTGAAGAGGATTCTGCTGCCGAAACACCCTACCCAGGAAATTTTTCGTTGGTGCCATGGACGGGCCGGAACCGCACAAGAGCGAGTCGCGAAAGGAAACCGCACGGGAGTGTAAGTGCAGGGACGAGTGAGTGCGGGGCGCCTGCCACCACCCCAGAACGGGGCGTTTTGCTTAAATTTTTTATGTTGCTCTCATTTTTCCTGGGCAGAGGGTAGCCTGCTGCCGGCTGTAATGGGTTTATCATTGTCCCGGCAGCAGAGAGACGTTTATCACCAAGTTAAAATTACCCTTAGTGCAGAGCGGGGAAAGTTCAAGAAGGGGACTTTGAAAAAGTTTATTAAATGGGTTTTTCTTAATTTTCCTTCCGTTTCGGGTACTCCGGTAACCACTTTAAGTTTTTGGGATGAAGTAGGGGATAAGTTAACTTCGGATGCGTGGGCAGGGGATCAGGGAAGTCCTCAGTTTTTTCAGTTACTTATTTTAATTTGTGACGTTTTGCGTGAAAGGGAAGAAAGCTCTGGGTCCCCAGTTAAATCCTCTCCCCCTACCCCGACCTCATGCTCCTTGTACCCTTCTTCCCCACAACGGGAGGGACCACGGCGGGTGTCCCACCAGTCGGTGCAGGGAGGTTCTACTGAGCCATTTAGCGGCCGACTCCCTGACCCCCCTCGGTCCCCCCTGTGCCCCAGCCGTGACGGGAAGGGCCCTCTCGGCACGGACCTCTCCCCAGCCCTCGTTCCTCCTCCTTGGTACCCGGTTACACTCCCCCCTGGTTTTACTGTTTCTCAAGATAGCGGCGGTCTCCAAGATGGTGCTGGCCTCGTGGCAGGGAGTACCCCCCCTCCTATCTTGTGCGCGGGAATCCCTGCCCCCATTTTATCGGAGAACAATCCCTTCCGGCAGACCCTTAAGCCGTCCCCCGCGCTGGCTCCCCTCCCAATGGCGTCGATGGGTGTAACCTCGTCGGGCACTCCCCTCGTTATCGTGGTTCCCGCCCCGATCGCAATTAACACCCCCCCAGCCCTGACCGCGGTTACCGCCCCCTCGCGCGCGGCCTCCGCCCCTCCCACGGGTGCCTCCGCCCAGTCCACCGGCGACCGCCCACACCCAAGCCCCCACTCCGCTGGGGCTGAGGCAGGGCGGGGCCGGAGTCCCTGCGCCGCTGGTGCCGAGGCGGGGAGGGCCCGGCCCGGCCGGCGCTCCCGTGCCGCTTGTGACGTGGCGGGGGGGGCCCCGCCCGAGGCAAAAAACTGCCGGGAGCCTAGCCACATAGAACCCGGAACCCCGCCCACGGCGGCTTATGCTGCGGAGGGGGAACGGGCAGCCTGTATTCTAGGTACCATCCCAGCAGCCCATGACACCGGCTTGCACCAAAGAGAAGTGGCTTGGAAACGGAGAAAAAAGAAAAAAACCAGCAAAGATGAAAAGGTGAAAATCAAAACTCAGCTAACCAAAAGAAACTCCAACAGAATGTAAACCATGACAGCCTCCAATACCCTGCTATAGCCCGTCCGTCTCTGAGTCATCCCACCTGACAACTGTCTCCAGAGAGTTATGGACAATGGGTTTCCCCGTGTTTTTACATATTGGGTTCTTTTAGTTTTCCTTATTGTTCTGTGTCTTTTGAGTTAATTTAAAGCCTTTTTATTATCATTTATATACAAAACCTGTACCCCTTTGTCCTCCCCTCGCGTGTTTCCCTTAACTCCCCTTTTCCTACTCCCTATCCCATCCCTAAGGGAATCTGAAAGAGAAAGACCATTTTTAAATTCACTAAGTTCATTCAAGTTTAAAATGTTTTAGAAATCCTTTTAATCTTGTTTATTGTATTATACCTTATAAGTTGTTTTAAAACCCTTTTATTTTCACTTATTCCACCCTCCTTCTTTTATAGTAAAGAAGGGGGAGATGTGGTGGCTGTTAAAGCTAAGAATAGCACCCCCGAAAAAGCCCTTGGTGAAACAGACCCAAGGAGTAGCAGGATCCCCCCTGGGGCAGGGCAAAGTGTGGTAGATGCTGAGTTGGGGTGTGTTCTTAGTAAGCCAGCTGCTCTCTCCCCATTGGTTTGTGCTTATGTTCAATTGTCTATCAATTCAAGCTCTAGAATGTTCGCTTCACTGTAGATGGTTGCTTTTCCTTGTCTTTCTCTCAGCCCCCTCCCTGAAATACCCTCTGTTGGTCCCCGTCCCCTTGTCCCTCCTCAGTGCCCCGATCTTACTGGTTGTTATGATCACAATAAAGTCTGATGCGCGGCTGGGCTCAGGGCTCTCAGCTACTGAGTTACTCCACTCTCAGAGCTCACGGAGTACGGATCCCCCGATACTTTGTTTCAGTGTCGTAATTTCCGTCTCGGGAGCCCGTCTCTTTGCTACAGTTTCGGCAGCCGCGTTAGTTTTGCCTGCCTGCTTCGGAAAGCAGCAACCCCCGGCTTGGGGTCCCAGGATCCTGGCAAGCGTGGACCTGACCCCAGGGACACTCACTCGCCACCTCTCGGGATGCTGACTAACCCTGGCAGTCAGCTCTCGGAACACCCGAGGGACGCGGCATAGCCGTTCTCGGGCGGCGGACCCCTCTCCGAGGTCCAAGCGATCGGATCCCCCCTTCGCCGCGCAAAGGGTATAGATCTTCGCTCCCCGGTTGCTGCTACCGGTGCTTTCCCGATCCCGCCGGTCCGGTCCCGCACGTCGACTCCGTCTCTGTCGTGCACGTCGGGGTCACCATTTGTCGGCGAGAGGAGCAAGACGACGATCCAATGTGATTCATAAATCAAGCTTGTTTATTGTCAGACAGTGCACATACTTATACTACCTTACGTGCTCAAAATATTATTCACTTACAGAAGTTTCACACGGGATCTTTCTCTAATCTAATTAACACACAAACTGGTCTCAGAAGGCAATAACATCAACAGTTTCTTCTGCCAAGCTAATCTCTAGACACCTGCACTTTGTTTACAGCTCTCATGTCTCCCTTTCCACAGTTGTTTTGAGAACAGCCTTGAGCAGAGGCCTAACTCTTGTCTATGGAGTCTGGGTTGCTCACTTATACCTTATGTCTGTGCAGCCAGAAATGGCCATTTCCCAACATATCCCCCTTCTTTTCTTTGAGCAATCCAGACCATATTTACACTTTTTCTATTACTTATCAAATACTTAACACTATAAACTTATTGACACTTGAACTTAACAGAAATGAAACTTAAAAGCATTTCACCTTAACAGTCCTTAATACTTACCTACAATCACTTAAACTTAATTTCACTTGAACTTAATACTTATATTTAGCAGAACTTAAATTTAACAGAACCTAACCTTAAGAAAGCTTAACAGAATTTAAAATCAATAGACTTTAACCTAACATCACTTAAATTTAGCAACACTTAAACTCAACTGAATTTATGGCACTTGTACTCT